>JBBPBX010029482.1:8057-35858 GCA_038048925.1 Garcialebias charrua
GGTTAATTCAATCTAGATACTGTTTTCAAATAATAAAATAAAAATCTTTTTTTTTATAGACATAAGTTTGTGGAGGCCATCTTCTTTTTTTTCTCCTAGTACTTTGTAGCACCTATCAAATAGTTCATAAACCACACTGCAGATATTTTTTTTAACTAACAGAATGTAATCACAAGATGTACAAACTATAACCTGTTGGAGTTATTTGAATTAAAATTAGATTTTTTATAGACAGAAATGTATGCAGGCTAGCTTTGTTTTTTTTCTCTTTTATTTTTTGGCATATAAATGCAAATACGTCAAAAACAACACTGCAGATTTTTTTTAACTAACAGAATGTAATCACAAGATGTTCATGTGTAAACTTTAAGCTGTTGGAGTTATTTGAATAAAAATTCGATTTTTTATAATTATTTTTGTAGCGCATGCTACAGGTTTGGAATAAGTCAAAGGGAATCAATTTAAATGCAGCAGATTTGACCACTACGTGAATTTATTAAGGAATAGTTAACCTCAGGAACCCTTGTGGTATAAAGTCATATTTTTTAAGCATTTATAGCTACATTTAAAAGAAATACAGTAAGCCGACCCCGCGCGTGCACGTGAGGACCTACTTTGTTAAATCGAGCTGATTTGACCACTACGTGAATTTATTAAGGAATGGTTAACCTCAGGAACCCTCGTGGTCTAAAGTCAGCTATGAAATATATTTTTAAGCGTTCATTGAGCTACATTTTAAAGACATAAAAGCCACCCACGCGCGTGCTCGTGGCAATCCTAATTTTTAAAATCCTGCAGTTTTGAGCATTACGTGAATTTATTAAGGACACGTTCAGCTTAAGACCCATCTTTGCTATAATTTTAAAAACAAATAATTGTTTTTACCATGTTATTCATGTAAAGTACTTCCGTGTTCGCTCCCTCGGTTCTCCAGTCCACGCAGCAGTCCCGCCCCTGCTGCAAACAAATGATGAGCAGTATATTGGGGTGTCTATGAGTGCACATCTAATTCTCCAGCTCCCCGGGCGCTTTCTGGCTGCTCACTGCACCACCGGGTGGTGGTTGGGTTAAATGCAGAGACGAATTTCGTCTGTGTATGGGAAAAATACACAGATGACAGACAAGACATTATTATTATTATTATATGACGTCGAACTGGGCCCGGGAGCTCGGCCCGATTAGAACCTCCGTCGGGCGGGCTCTAAAACTAGTGCTGAGGCCGGGCCGAAAAGGCAAATGCGAACATGACAAACCCGGGTTAGGGGGCGGGGCGGGCTGGGCCGTTGATGGCTGTGCAGTGCGAAAACAGCTACAGAGGCAGGTGATCAGAGATAGATCAGTTAAAAAAATGAATCAGAAAAATGAATAATTCCTGCAGGAATAGAGGAAGCTGAAACACCAGAAGCTTCAGGGTCAGCTGATCAACTTGTTACAAGTTATTTTTATACTTGAGACTGAATACTTTACTTAATAAAATAATTTCAGTAAAATTACCCCTTGTTGTTTTTTAAAATTTTATATAATACTGCAAAGCAACATGTTAAGTTAATTTTGTCAAATAAATAAATTTGATATATATATTTTTTTGGTTATATCACGAAATTTATTGTTATCACGATAATGCTCTGAAATCACACAGGAAATGTATTTTCCTTTGTTGCATTTATATTCTATACAAAATATTTTGGAAAATATGATATATAAGTATGATTTCAGTATTAGCGATAACTTTTGTCATTTACTGTTAATATTCAGTTGTTGCTCACATACTATCCATATAGAAGATATTTAGTCTAAATTACAAAATCTGGGGCTTAAAGAATGGTTGAAAATTCAAATGACTGTTCTGCTTTAAACTATTTTCAATCTGGCTTTTTTAATGTTTTGTCCATTAACTTTCATCCTAATCATCCTTAAAAAGAAGGTTTTATTTAAAAATATATTTTTTAAAACAAGTGTTTTAAATTGTGGACACTATTTATATTAGGCTTCATGTGATATTCCTCATCTTGATAGCAATCTTTTAAAATTATGTTCTTTGTCCTCCTTTAACAGATAGCCAAACTGTGCCAAGAGAAAAAAAAAAGAAAAAGAAAAATGAGTCACTGTTTTTCTTATCCATATTCAAATGTGCAATTGTGTTTTTGGATTCTGTCTTCATGTTTCAGCTAAGTACTTCAAACATCTTGGCTACAAAAATTACTAGCACTGTGTGGGCAAAAAAGTAATAAACATAATAAATAAATATATTTTTAGATGCAAAATGAGAACAAAAAATGTACAAAACATTTCTTCTGATTAAACTATTATAATGGTTTTATTATTATATTAGTGTTAGTTATAATTATATAAGTCATACTAAAAGAAAAAATGTGTTGAGATCTTCTTGGTTCAATAATATGAAAAGATTGGGCAGCAGATTTGTTTTAGGCTCCATATACTGTAAAATATACTATATATATTTAGATACTGAACTTATTTTAATATTCACTCACAAATATAAAATTTACTGATAAAACTGAGATTAATTTTAAAAAAATTCCAAAGTTTAGATTTTTTTTCTAACTTTTGTCATGTATAGCATAGGTGTATTTGTGTGGACTCAAAGTATGCAGTGAAAAATAATAATGCATATGTTTGTACCCTTGATGCAAAAATCAGCAAAAGGACCATTTGTAACAAATTTTCTAATAGTAGTTTTGCTGTAATTTGATTCATTCATGTGTTCAAAATGTAATAACTAATAAAAAGTATTAGGGGAAAAAAATTGCAGGTATTTTGGAAGAACATTTAGCCACGCTAATAATTTTCCTTCTCTTTACTTGGACATGTTGTAAATGTGGACATCATCGTCCTTTTCTATCATGGCATTGGTATGTTAGAGGTTTGTGGATAGATTTTATTTTTATGAAGAAAAAATATCACTTTACAAATTAGTCAGTATAGTGTCTGTGCAGCTTTATTCTTTCATCATTCTAGTGTGTAAAAACTGAAACATAAGTTGTCTTGCTGCATCACCCACTTTCTCTTGAGATTCAATTCACAGAAGAAGGTCTATGTTTTCTTTTATGTTTCAGTGGTGTGGTTCAGGATTCAGTGTTTAGTCAATGATAACAAGATGCCCTGTAAACTGCAACAAGAAAAGCGTGATTCACAGATGAACTCTGGTTCCACTGTTGGACCACAAGCTAAACTAAAGTTTTCTTTTGTTTTTATTATTTGCATGAAACATTTTTACAAAACCTCTCTTGTTGTTCAGCTTTAGAAAACAGCACACCACTAGTCTTATCTGGACCATACTTGCATACATGTTGCATTCTTCAAACTGTCAGACTAACAAAAATAGATTTCTCTACAACCAAAGTCAAACATGCAACTGTCTTCGTTTGTGTCATAATTTACTGAGTATTGTTGAATTATCCAAGACATTCCTGCGCTTCTGTGTTGAGTTATATTGAGGTTGTTGGTAAATGTTTTATAGATACACTCCAACACTTTATGTTTTTTTCTTCTATTCATCTATGTATGAGGATTAACACTAAATAATGGAAAACTAAATGGTAAATTACACAGAATTATTCTCACAAATATTCACACCAGAAAACTTCATGTGAAGCCACTTGTCAGCACATACTCAAAGACCATCTTCTTCATGTCACAACAAAGTCTGCCCTCTTCCTCATTAAAGAGTCCTTTCTCCCTTTTCCCTTTTGTATCATTATCTTTTTGCATCTTCACCACCTGCCTCTAAAGTCAACAGGCAATAATGTTTTTTGCTTGTGTCTGTGTGTGATTATTTGTTTACATCCATCCATCATCTTCCGCTTGTTCCGAAGTTGGGTCGTGGGGACAGCATCTTTAGCAGGGAGGCCCAGACACCTTTCTCCATAGCCACTTCTTCCAGCTTTTCTGGGAGAATTCCAAGGTGTTCCCAGGTCAACCAAGACATATACCAGTAGTCTCTCCAGCGTGTCCTGGGTCTTCCCTGGGGTCTTTTCCCAGTCAGACATGCCCGAAGCATCTCCCTTGGGAGGCACTCGGGGAGCATCCTTACCAGATGCCCGACCACCTCAAGTCAGAGAGTCACAGTCAAAGTTTCTTTATTTGTTATTCACAAAATGTTGTACGCAGGGTCCCAGTTACAAACAATAATAAAATGTAAAAGGAAAAACAGTAAAAGATCTAAGATGTAAACTAAGAAAAACATAAACTAAAAATAAGCTAAGCACTAGTAGCATAAAAACAATACGCCAAACAGCAGCTCGAACATGAGTCTGTGTAAGCAGATGAGTACGAATGAACACAGCAACATGAAACAGATCAGCAGCAACATAAAACAGATCAGCAGCAACATGAAACAGATCAGCAGCAACATGACGTGATATTTCACAGTGATTATTCTGGTTAGATATTCATGAGTCTAACAGCTTCAGGGTAGAAGTTGTTCCTCAGTCTAGTGGTTCTACACTTAATGCTCCTCAACCTCCTGCCTGAGGGGAGTGGGGCAAAAAGTGTGTGTGCTGGGTGAGTGGGGTCCTTCTTGATGCAGGTGACCCTATTCCTGCATCTGGAGGTGTAAATGTCTGTGATGGTGGAGAGACTGATTCCAGCAGTCTTCTGTGCAGCCTTGACCACTATCATCTGGTTCCTGTCAATGTGGATGATCAGCAGTTCTACTCCGAGTCTTCTTCTTCTTCTTCTTTTGACATTAAAGGATCAGTATGTAACTTATCTTTTAAACATATTTCTTCACTCTGCCACTATTTAATGATAGATTGATGTTTGACAGGTAATCTCTGAAAAAAACTATAGTCCTCTGGCGTCTCCCGGTGGTAATAAAAGCATTTATAAAAACCAAAGCGCCCCGCGGTTAACCAGCCAATAAAAACAGAGCTTCTAACTTCTCACGCTCCTAACCCACGCCCCCGCCTGCGAGCCTGCAGCGGCCGCGCAGGTTCTCGTTGAAATAATTGCAAAGCGATGCAAAACTGTTTTTTATGTGACACAAATGTATTAAATCCCCCTTCTTCATCCCTGCTCTGGACTTTTCTTTTGTTTTTTTGCCAAAAGTCAAGTGATCGCTTCTTCCTCCAGACCTCCACTGACAGAAATGAGGAAATGGAATTTGTCACGAGCGAATTAAAATCGGGTTCAACGTGGCTGCCGAGGCTCTGCAGATTTGCTGGTGTTCTGGTGTGCTGGACCCTGTTTTTATTTTATTTTTTAGAACGTTTTATTAACATATAAACACAGAAATTCGGAGCGGCTGCGACAGGACATGAGTGGAGGCGGAGTTAAGGAAGCTGAGCTGATTTACAGTGAGAGTGACGGAGAACAGAGCCACATATGGCTCTGAGGGGGAGGGAGCAGAATGCTTTTCCCTGTTGAAAAATTTTCTAAGTGCCAGCGTATTCCAGAAACTGTAGAATGCAACTTGAACCTTTTCAGGGGTCACCACAGTGAATCATCCTCCTCTATCTCACTCTGTCCTCTGCATCCTCTGTCCTCACTCCATCTACCTTCATGTTCTCTCTAACTGCATCCATATATGTTCTCTTTGGCTTTTTCCAGGCAGAAGCATTTCTGATAACCTTCTACCAATATACCCACTGTCCTTCCTCTGGACATGTCAAAGTCAAAAGTCAAAGTCAACTTTATTGTCAAAACTGCAATATGTACAGGACATACACAGGATTGAAATTGCATTTCTCTCAGTCCCTCGGTGCAACAGTAACCATTAAACAATAAAACACTGAAACATTTAAGACTAGACTGAGGAACAGCTTCTACCCTGAGGCTGTTAGACTCATGAATAAATAAATAAATAATAAGAATAATCACTGCAAAATATCACATCATGCTGATGCTGATCTGTTTTCTTGTTGCTGTGTTCATTTGTGACCATCTGCTCATACAGACTCATGTTCGTGCTGCTGTTTATAATGATGTTTTTCTACTACATTAGGGCTTAGTGTATTACTAGTTGATGTTTTTCTTAGTTAATCCTAGATGTTATTACTGTTTTTCTCTTGCATTTGTTGTTGGATGTAACTGGGACCCTGTGTACATAATCTCGTTTTCATCACATGTACCACATGCGGTGCAAATGACAATAAAGACTCTCTGACTCTTAATAAACATAGCATAAAATGAAATAATAAAAGTGTAATACTGTCCTGAGTTTTTGCATAGTAGTTTTTGCATAGTAGTAGTATGAAAGTATGAAAAGTTACACCAACACTAAAACACTAAACATTTAATAAACATAAGCATAAAATGAAATAATAAAAGTGTAATACTGTCCTGAGTTTTTGCATAGTAGTTTTTGCATAGTAGTAGTATGAAAGTATGAAAAGTTACACCAACACTAAAACACTAAACATTTAATAAACATAAGCATAAAATGAAATAATAAAAAGTGTAATACTGTCCTGAGTTTTTTGCATAGTAGTATAAAAGTGTAAAAAGTATATCTATAAAATAAAATGAAAGTTCTGGCATTGACATTTGTAATAGAGTGACAAAGCAGCATATGAAGTTTATGTACACAGTATATGTATGAGGTAGTTGATATTGGTATAGAGGTAAAGTGGCATATGCAATAAGGCTAGTAAAAAAATAATATATATATATATATATATATATATATATATATATATATATATATTATATATATATATATATATATATATATATATATCAGCAGTAGTGTAGATATAAAAAGTAGTGTAAATGTAAACAGTAGTAATAAATGTAAACAGTGAATGTAAACAGTAGTATGACTATAGGCAGTAATGTAATACAAACATTAGTGCAAATATAAGAAGTAGTGCAAACTGAATGAGCACATGACCGTGAGTTGAGTGAATAACCCGTTTTGATGACACAGAGTCCAGTGTTAAAATCTTTGTGTTGTGTGGTAATGTGTGAAAGTTTTTAGTGTTAAGGCAGTTCAAATGGGAGGGGAGGCAGAGCAGGCAGAGTGTTTAGCATCCTGACTGCCTGATGAACAGAGCTGTCTCTCAGTCTGCTGGTTCGAGCCTGGAGACTCCTCAGTCTCCTCCCTGATGGCAGCAGGCTGAAGCAGCTGTGTAGTGGGTGTGTGGGATCACCTGCCATGCAGAGGGCTTTCCGAGTGAGGCGTTTGCTGTGTAAGTCCTGCAGTGAGGGCAAGGAGGTGCCGACAATCTTCTCAGCTGCTCTCACGATGCGCTGGAGGCTCTTGCGGCAGGATGCAGTACATGCACCAAACCACACAGTGATGCAGCTGGTCAGGACACTTTCTATGGCACCTCTGTAGAAGGTGCACATGATGGGGGTTGAAGCTCCAGCCCTTTTCAGCTTGCGGAGAAAGTAGAGGCGCTGGTGAGCCTTCTTGGCCAGTGATGCAGTGTTCCTGCTCCAGGACAGGTCCTTGAGACGTGCACTCCCAGGAACTTGGTGCTGTCCACTCTCTCCACTGCGGTGCTGTTGATGGTCAGAGGGGCATGTTGTGCATCCCTCTTCCTGAAGTCCACAACAATCTCCTTTGTCTTCTCCACGTTGAGAGTGAGATTGTTGTGTCCGCACCACAAGGCCAAGCGGCTCACCTCGTTCCTGTAGTCCGTCTCATCGTTGTTGCTGATGAGACCCACCACTGTTGTGTCGTCCGCAAACTTTGTCCAAACCATCGCAGTCTTGCCTCCCTGACTTTATCTCCCAGTTGTTCAACATGTGCTGTACCTCTGATGATCTCATTCCTAATCTTATCCATCCTTGTCACTCCTAAGGAGAACCTCAGCATCTTCATTTCTGCTACTTCCAGTTCTTTCTCCTGTCTTTTTGTCAATGCCAAGTGTCTCCAGACCACACAACATATCTGGTCTCACCACTGTCTTGTAAACTTTGCTTTTGACCTTTGCTGACACCCTTTTTCTGCAGATCACTCCTGAAACTTTTCTCCATCCACTCCATGCCTGTCCTTACAAGACATTTTGTAAAACCCTGACATGAAAAACAGAAGTGATATGTGTTCCTTCAAGGAATTATCTCTTTAGTTTTCTTTCGCTCTTCCCTATCTACATGTTTCCTCTCCTTTCACATACAGTATTTTCTGGTGTATAGGTCGCACCTGTTTACAGGTCGCATTGTCCAATTATCACCAATAGATTGGAAAAATCCCTAGATAGGTCGCACCGGTGTATAGGTCGCACCTACGTTTAGCTCTGCTGCAAATGTCTGCCACAGGAGTGCACAGCAAGGCTTTTGATTGATTGATTGATTGATGTTTATTCATTCATTTTAAAAGAACAATACAAGACAGTTTCATCAGATACAAGAATACAAGTAGGATAAAATGAAGGGAGCAGAAAGAAGATGAAATCTTATTATATCTGCCCCCATAAGAAGATAAGAAGGCTTTTAAGAAGATTAACACTTAAAAACAATTATTTGTTTGATAAAAGTTATAGTAAATATGTGTCTGAGCTGAACTTTTCCTTAATAAATGAACGTACAGTAATTGTGAAATGAGCTGGATTTAAATTTTTGTTTCGCCGAAAGTGATAACAAGCCATATATAGGTTGCACCGGTGTATAGGTCGCAGGCCTTGAGAAAACCATAAAAAGGTGTGACCTGTACATCGGAAAATATGGTACTTTGCTCTCTACCTGTATTTCTTTGCTTCCACCCTGGTGTTAGAGCTTTGGCCTACAGACCAAGTGATCACAGGTACCAGATGGTCTGACCAGTAGAAGGTTTTGAACTGAGCCTTCAGCAGCTGATCCGGTGTGTTTTAAACCACAGGAGATCTGAGAGGGACCTTGCATCTCAAGTGAGATGAGAGGCGTAAGACAAGCGAGACTGGGGAGAATTGCGTAACAGCTGAACCTGTCATTTAGATCATCTCATCCACACATACTGCTAGGTTGCTTCTTTGAAAGTGCACGACCAAACAGGCTTTGCTTTCACTCAAGTTGAGATGAGAGGCGTAAGACAAGCGAGACTGGGGAGAATTGCATAACAGCTGAACCTGCCATTTAGATCATCTCATCCACACATACTGCTAGGTTGCTTCTTTGAAAGTGCACGACCAAACAGGCTTTGCTTTCACTCAAGTGCTGAATGATAAAAAAGGTAGAAAGAGGAAAAAAAAACAGATGAATCATATTACAAATGGAAATGTGAGGAAGCATTCCAAACATCGAGTGAAAATTGAGATTTGTTTAAGCAGAGACAACAGCTTGTGATGCCCCAATAGTCATCATGCAAGAAGACGGTGGTATCTACACAGCCTCTTTAGTTTTGTCTACTTTTAACAGCTGTAGATGTTTGTGTGTGAGAAGGTGCTGTGCCCACAGCCTTATATGTTACAAACCAGCAATGTTTAGACAGCGTCTGCATCAGTTTTGATGGGAACACTCGGGGGAAGGTGGGAAAGGAGGAGGCAAGGGGAGCAGGGCAGTGCTAATTGGGACAGAAGATCAGGGTCAGGAAGAAAGGAAGAAGCAGAAGAGGACGGGAGAGACTGGGAGTCCTCGAGCCCTCCAGCAGTGCACTCTGCTTAATGATGCGTCTCTCTCTCATAATTAGCAGACGGTAATTAACGCTCCAATCACCTGGGTCTCTGTGGGTCACACATTCTCTCTCGAGTCCCTCTCACTACAAACATGCGCCAGTTACATTCCAGTAGTCCAGCTCCCTGGACCTCCAGGCAGCCCCCGTGGCTCAGACTTTTCTAATAAAAGCATTCTTTCCATATGGGACGCACATATTATGGATAAATCTATGTCTCTATCTAAACCAGCTTGTGTTTATTTGTGTGTGTTTGTCGGTGGCTGCTGCTGATGCATGTGTGCACTAAGCGAGTTTATATGGGAGGCAGACAGTATTTTTGTACACATGGTCTGTCAGGCTGTGTTGGAGTGGGCCTCACCTCCAGGCTGGTTTAAATATTAAGACTTGAGTTGTGGCCCAGCATGCATATTTTAACACCGTCCTTGTGTGGATGAAAGAAGTGGTCCATGACTTGATTGCTCCACAAAACAAACTTATTTATTATCATATGAAAATCCATGAATTGCATGCGCTTACCTGAACTCAGCAGGTGCAATTAACAGAAGTGAGCTCACACAAACACACATTTTGTCCCACACACAAACACACAAGAGGAAAAATACACACAGATGGTGGCGCAAGAGACAATATGCTTTTGCTGGCTCTCTCCACGACCGTTAATAAAACATGGAGTTGCTGAGACATTCTTTCCAGTCGAGCTCGTTTCCAAACAAAGCTGTGTGCTTAATAATACAGATATGAATTTATCCATATCTCCTCCGTCTCATCAGTTGTGTGCTCCGGGGATTGGGTCGTGCTGAGTTTTGCCCCACACCCTCCAGGGGTGGCGACATGTTCACTTTCTTATTAATTGAATTTTAAAGTGACCTTGCAGTGATATTGATCTGCATTTGATGAAAGCCGCACAGTGGCACACGTGGAAAGACACACGCACATCAATCCTGCCTTACACATCCTTCACCAGCTCAAGGTTAGCGGAGTACCACGGTTAAAGCAGCCGGTTCGAGTGCTCTGTTGTGTGGAAGATTTGTCAGAGTTGGACGATGGCTGAAGTTTAGCAGTTGTGCTGAGCCGTGCAATAAAAAAGTGAAGGGAAAGTGCGAGTAAAAGGAAGAGGGAGCGGCAGAGATAAAACCAGAGTGCTTTGTGAAGTCAGGGAGCACAAAGGTAAAGAGTACAAATAAAAAAGAGGAGTATTGTTTTCCACGGAAGCAAGCCAGGTGTGGGAAAGAAAGGGAGATGTCTCTGACCTATTTTAGAGTGTCTGCTGCTTGGCCTCAGCTTCTTCCACAAGCAGCTCCCTCTTCTGGTTCAAAACCAGCAACACACCCAGAGATTGGCCCTATTAAGGGTTTTCATACTTCATTAGTTAAAATGGAAGTGAGCTTTTAAAAAGTTACAGCATTTGCATTTGAAACTGCCCAGCCATCACTTTGCCTGTTAGCAGCAGTTGTCAGAGTGAAATGACAGCTGATTACAGAAAATGGCCTAGAGTTACTTACTTACTTCTACGTTTCTGATTGTTACTGATTTTTCCATTAAAACACACACATACACACAAAACTCATTCCATTTTCTGTGCCATGATACTTTTGGATTACACGTGACAACATACGGAGCTACTTTGCCGCGTGTGGCTGTGTCACTCCCACGACTGTGAGAAAGACACGGTAAACTGAGTGTGTGTGTCCATGTGTGGGAGTGCACCAGGCTGGTGTATGGGAGTGTGAGGGCAGGAAGGGGAAAAATTTGGCAAACTGTTCTTTCTCAACAATAATTCTGTTTCTAATTATGACACGCTTCAAACACTTCTTTTTTTGTTTGCCACCTGTTTCAAGAAGTCAAATCATCTTTTCAGCATTTAATCAATACAATAAAATACATGCCTATTTCTCAAAGGAGTGAACATTGTCCACCACCTTTCATGCCAAAGTTTTAGTCTTATGCCTCTTTTCCACCGCTCGGCTCGGCTCGGGTTGGATCGGCTCAGGTCGGCTCAGTTCGGGTCGGGTCACATCTATGTTCTGTTTCCACAGCTTTTTTGTACCCCTTCTGTGGGCGGGGTCCAGAATCCTACTCGTCCAGAAACTGTTTTTTTTTTTTAAACAACACAGTGTGATCACAACATGTTCATATACTAAATGTATCCTGTTGGAGTTATTTGAAATAAAATTCAATGTTTTATAGATGTGTCAAGCTACCACCATTAATTTTCTCCCTTCTACTTTGTATCACATATTATCAATTCTATCAAAAACCACATAACTGATATTTTTCAAAAAAATCTAGTGTGATCACAACATGTTCATATACGAAATGTATCCTGTTGGAGTTATTTGAAATAAAATTCAATGTTTTATAGATGTGTCAAGCTACCACCATTAATTTTCTCCCTTCTACTTTGTATCACATATTATCAATTCTATCAAAAACCACATAACTGATATTTTTCAAAAAAATCTAGTGTGATCACAACATGTTCATATACGAAATGTATCCTGTTGGAGTTATTTGAAATAAAATTCAATGTTTTATAGACATAAAGACACCTCCATTAATTTTCTCCCTTCTACTTTGTATCACATATTATCAATTCTATCAAAAACCACATAGCTGATATTTTTCAAAAAAATCTAGTGTGATCACAACATGTTCATATACGAAATGTATCCTGTTGGAGTTATTTGAAATAAAATTCAATGTTTTATAGACATAAAGACACCTCCATTAATTTTCTCCCTTCTACTTTGTATCACATATTATCAATTCTATCAAAAACCACATAGCTGATATTTTTCAAAAAAATCTAGTGTGATCACAACATGTTCATATACGAAATGTATCCTGTTGGAGTTATTTGAAATAAAATTCAATGTTTTATAGACATAAAGACACCTCCATTAATTTTCTCCCTTCTACTTTGTATCACATATTATCAATTCTATCAAAAACCACATAGCTGATATTTTTCAAAAAAATCTAGTGTGATCACAACATGTTCATATACGAAATGTATCCTGTTGGAGTTATTTGAAATAAAATTCGAATTTTTATAATTTATTTTCGTTGTGCAAGCACAGGTTTTTGGAAAAAGTCAAAGCGAAACTACTTTAAATGCAGCATATTTGACCACTACGTGACAATATTAAAGCGTGGTTAAGCTCAGGAGCCCTCGTACTATAAAGTCAGATATGAAATATATTTTATATCTGTTCATTGAGCTACATTTAAAGACATAAAGCCGCCCGCGCGCCGCGTGTTGCTCGTGGCGAACCTATTTTTTTTTAAATCCTGCAGTTTTGAGCAGTACGTGATTTTATTAAGGACACGTTCAGCTGAAGACCCATCTTTGCTATAAATTTAAAAAATAATAATTGTTTTTACCGTGTTTATCATGTAAAGTCCTGCAGTGATCGCGTCCCTCGCTTCCGTGAAAACTGCTCGAGTCTCCTCCTCCCTCCTTCCAGAGCGGGTCAGCTCGCCTCAGTACCCCAATGAAACCAGCCCGAAAATCTCGAGAAATCTCGCGCGGCTCAGCACGGAATATCCGGTGGAAAAGGATGAAAGGGGGTCTCTGCGACGCACATATGACGTAACATCCGACCCGAGCCGACCGGTGGAAAAGGGGCATAAGATCATTTTATATGAGAGATGATAAGAGTTATAGCGCTTTTGGTCAAACCTTGAAAATAACAGTGTGGACAATTTTATGCAAAACTGTGAAAGTTTCTCTGATTTATTAGTTTTCTACTGCTTGTAAAATTGTGCACAAGAAAGTGCGACAAGGAGGTACTAGTGAGTTTATTTTCGTCATAATTTTTTTCAAGCACAGTCATATTAAATCAGTAGACCAGCCAGAAGAGAGCATAGGGTTAAAACAGTGGATTACAGATCTGAGCATTCTGCTTTGCAAAGACAAAAGGATGCTAAAGAGCCTTCACCATTTTCCAACATTTATCACATCTCTGAGAGGCCAATAGGGTACTTCACTGCTACATGCAAGGGTTAATAGCAATTGATTGTATGTCATTGATCACCCTGATTTGTGATTACCTGGCAGAGGCACATTGATTTCTCAGCCATCACAGCAGCTCTGCCACTTCCACCTCTTTGCGTGAGCTCCCTGTCATTTAATGCTTTGCAATATTACCATCTTGACACCCCCAGGCGTTGGTGTTTCTCAATCACTCCCTTGTGGCAAACGTAGTGTATGTTACGGTGACAAAAGCCTGGGGGAGACTTGGGGAAACTGATTTACATAGACAGAACGTGGAGACCCCAAACAACAAGGAGATAAGTCTGCTGGAGTCATCCTCTCCACCATCACAAGCCGTTTTCGCATTGACCAGCCCTTAAAGGCCCGGGTGGCCCCGCCCCGCCCTCTTTCCCGGGTTCAGCGTGTCCGCATTTTCCTTTTTTTCCCCGGCTCCGCCCTCGTTTTGGAACCATCTCCAACGTGGTTCCATCGGACCGCGGCCCGACGGGCCCAGTTTCACGTCATTTACTGCTCACATTTGATTCGTTGTTTGCAGCAGGGGGCTGGACTGCTTCGTGTAGGGGCGAGACCAGAGGGCGTGACTAGCTGCGTGTTGAGTCATCAACTGCGATTTCGCCAGCGCACCTAAAAACACTCTATTTTCATCTAAAAACTACTTTCGAGTGCATAAAAATGATCGGAAACGTGTGTTTATATGCTTAACTTGCTAACTGTAGTGAAAAAACACATGAAAACTCAGTATTTATTTCGTTTTTTCCACAAATTCGCAACCCGGAAGTCCGCTCGTAAATTTCGCCAGGGCACCTAAAAACACACTATTTTCATCTAAAAACTACTTTCGAGTGCATAAAAATGATCGGAAACGTGTGTTTATATGCTTAACTTGCTAACTGTAGTGAAAAAACACATGAAAACTCAGTATTTATTTCGTTTTTTCCACAAATTCGCAAACCGGAAGTCCGCTAGTAAATTTCGCCAGGGCACCTAAAAACACACTATTTTCATCTAAAAACTACTTTCGAGTGCATAAAAATGATCGGAAACGTGTGTTTATATGCTTAACTTGCTAACTGTAGTGAAAAAACACATGAAAACTCAGTATTTATTTCGTTTTTTCCACAAATTCGCAAACCGGAAGTCCGCTAGTAAATTTCGCCAGGGCACCTAAAAACACACTATTTTCATCTAAAAACTACTTTCGAGTGCATAAAAATGATCGGAAACGTGTGTTTATATGCTTAACTTGCTAACTGTAGTGAAAAAACACATGAAAACTCAGTATTTATTTCGTTTTTTCCACAAATTCGCAAACCGGAAGTCCGCTAGTAAATTTCGCCAGCGCACCTAAAAACACTCTATTTTCATCTAAAAACTACTTTCGAGTGCATAAAAATGATCGGAAACGTGTGTTTATATGCTTAACTTGCTAACTGTAGTGAAAAAACACATGAAAACTCAGTATTTATTTCGTTTTTTCCAAAAATTCGCATTCTGAGCTTTTCGGTAAGAACTGCCCACCCACGTCAAGTGAATACCCCACCCACTTCAAGGCTTGCTCTCCGGACAGTGCGCAATCAACGAGGGCGGGCCAGAGCTGGCTCTGGGCCAACCAGAGACGAGCGGGACCGGGGAGGGCCGGCAAATGCGAAAACGGCTACAGACATCTACACCTCTAGATGCAGGAAGAGAGCCACCTGCATCATCAAGGACCCCACTCACCCAGCACACACACTTTTTGCCCCGCTCCCCTCAGGAAGGAGGTTAATGAGCATTAAGTGAAGAACCACTAGACTGAGGAACAGCTTCTACCCTGAGGCTGTTAGACTCAGGAACATCTAACCAAAATTATCACTGTGAATACCTGCTTCGAATGTTATCAGCCATTAAATGGCCATTATTAGATGTTATCATCCCCATATATAGGGGTCAGACTGCCTCTCCTGCACCTCCTAGTGGCTTTAAAGGCAATTTGTTAACGTTGTTAGTACTCATAATAGGCTCATGTGGTTAGGTTCTGAGTGATGCCGGGTACCCACCAAACGCGTTTCGGGCAGCAGAAGCGGCCGGTTTACATGCAAAGTCTATGTGGAGACGCTGCGAGGCACGGCGAATCGTGAAACGGCCCGTTTTGAGCATTTCAAGCGGCGCGGCAGCACGCAGCAGTTCTTTTTCGCGCACGCGACACGTCCGAAGCAGCCGACGCGTCGAGCAGCCAAAGTTCAAATATTTGAACTTTCGACGCTCGACGCGTCGCAGCAACCACTCAGGAGAGACTCTGCTATGTGATGACGCAACGACGACGGGACTTTTTTTTTTACTTTTTAAACTTACCCCAACTAGCCTCCATGAAGAAACCAGCCTCCGGTAAGAAACTTGGCATTTTTACAGCTGATGCTGTCCGCTCGAGCGTACGATCACCCCAAACATAAAAAAAGTTTTAATCTCAACAAAGACTTTTGGAGCTGCAGTTCGGCTCGTAGAAAACCCACTCAAGTAGTAACGGGGCTCACGTACAGCTGATTTTATCTGCACAGTGTACAGAAACAAAACAAACCCGACCGGAAAAGGAGCCAGACGCCCCTCCCACTGCGCGTCTTCAGACGCGTCTTCAGTGTGAACAGATTCTGGTGACAAGCAGCCAACAGGGCACGTCAGGAGCGTTTTGACACGTTTGGTGGGTACCCGGCATAAAGTGTCTGGCAACTACTGGTAGGTTTAGGCACAAGGATAAGGGGGTTACATTTAGGGTTGGTCCTCTGGGTCAGGTATAAGGTTAGGTTTAGGAAAAGGGTTACATAGGCTGAAAAAAAAACACTTCTGTGCGATGCTGCCTATTATCAGCGACAATAACAATAATAACATACCTTTAAACCTACTAGGAGGTAGGTGGGACAGTCTCAACGCTACATACAGTATGTGGATAATATTCATTCAACCTTATTTATTAATTTGTTTATTTATTTATATAATACCATACCATACCATACCATTTTATTCAGAAAGCACTTAAAACAGTGACAAGGCCAACCAAAGTGCTGTATGAACAGAAAAACAGGCAACACATAAAGCAACATACAAAATAAAGTTAAATCAGAATATAGACATAAAAACATTGCAGAAAATAAATATGACAAACCTGTGTGAAGCACACAGGTTCAAATACTGATCTGGTGTTGAAAGCTACGGAATAGTAGTGGGCTTTTAAACGGGATTTGAAAACCGAGAGGGAGGGGGCCTGGCTGACAAGCAGAGGTAACTCGTTCCAAAGTCTTGGCCTTGCACCTCTGCGCTTAAGACAAGTTCCTGGAAATGGGAGCAGCAACTGGTCCACTGACATCAGAGAATGTGATGGGACATACGGTTGTAGCAAATCAGAGAGATGGGGGGGGAGCAAGACTGTTCAGCGATTTGTAGACAGGAGAATTTTGAACTGGATTCAAAGGTGAACACAAGTAACAGAGAACGTTAACTAACGTTCTGGTATGGTTCTTACATGGTTCTGTTAGATCACAACGTTCTTAGAACGTTCTTTGAAGGTTTTGACTAACGTTTGAACAAACCTAGATATAACGTTCTAACCTAACGTTCTTAGAACGTTCAACAAACGTTCCCTTTGCCATCTGCCAGTTTCTTTACACAAAGTATTTTCACACTGGTTTATTTTTCTGTTTTAAACGTTTTGTCAGTTTTTTGAAACAGCTCGAGCTGTTTTTTATATTGTATATATATATATATATATATATATATATATATATATATATATATATATATATATATATATATATATATATATATATATATATAGTATATTGTTATTATTATTATTGAGCATGCATCAGGGTATTATTATTATCATCATTATTATTATCATTATTCAATTTTATTCTGCGTTACTCCAGGCGTACGTGAAACGTGAAGTTGTTTGCTTTCTGCCCTTTTTCTATTTGTGGTCTTCATGCGTTATGATTGGATTGGGGGTAGAACGTGATCATGTACGTCCCAACCAATCAACGCCACTCTTGCTTATCAGGTTGCATGTGAACTTTGTCCTAACCAATCAACGCCACTCTTGTTTATCGAGGGAAGTAGCATGTCATCATATCCAACCAATCAACGCTTCGCGCGCTTCGTTCAAATGTAGCTACATCCTGTTCATCTGCTGCTGGGACAAGAAGCTGTTGTGTTGGACTCAGCGCTCGTAAAACTTGCTTTTTATTAGACGTCGACTGGTCTGACTCTGGACGACGACTGGACATTCAGTTGGAAGTTGAAGAAGGTAATCGGTTCTGTTTTCTTTATTTGCTAGCTGTTTTAGCCACTTGAATGAACAAAACCTGCTGTTGCTAAAAGCTAAGCTAACAACGAGCTAAAACGGGTGTTTATGCTGCTGAGGCAGATAATTTGAGGCAAGTAAAACACTGCAGGTTAGGTTATTCTAGCGTTTAAATAAGCCATATAATGTATGCTACGAGTTATTTTTTATTTTTTTGGCTTAGTTCCTGGATGGTTTTTCAAAGAGACAAGGCCCCGCATCCTCTCGATGTTTGCGTCGCATTAACACACATGCGCTCACTAGCCAGCAGAACAATAACCGCAGCCAGGCTGAAATACTAATTTACTTTAAATACGTATTTCAGCAACATACTGTTTTTGTAGCTGCTTAAACAAGAGGCTGAAGGAAGACCTCGTGAATGAGATATATCTCATTCACACAGTCTTGAGAGGTCTTGAGAGTCAATTACTTTCTGACAGTTTCATTAAAGATTTACTGGTACATGAGATATTTTACTAACAGACACACAGGCAGGCTAATATGAGTGCCAGACTTTGGTCGTGGTGGTGCTAAACAGTTCATAGTAACACAGCAGAGGTGTTTGTCCCTTGTTGATGTGAATCTTTAGGATTGAATCCTCTTTATTTGTCTCCAAGTTGATGGAAGCATCAATGTCATCAGCATGAAAAATCTGTCAAGCACAAAGAAAGGTAGGCCTATCAGATTGTGATCACATAACTGGTTTGAAAGTGGCTGATAGGTAGTTATTTTAGATTTCTTGTAAACCTGTCTTAAAATGTAAGGGGTTCTGGACTTTGCAGGGGTCTGAAACCTGCGGCTCTGGAGCCACATGTGGCTCTTTGGTCCCTCAGCAGTGGCTCTTCCAAGCTTTGATCAAAAATAACTTTAAACTGAATTTTATTTGTTCTTATAACAACAAAAAGGGCTAGTTTTAGCAGTTTTTCCTGTCTTTTCCTTTGCAAATGTGTGAATACTAGAACTAATAGAAGGAGTAAAACATAAGTTAAAGCTGCTATATGTAACTTTTCTAACAATATATTTTTAACATATTTCTTCACTCTGTCACTAGATTGATGTTAGAGAGGTAATCTCTGAAAAAAACAAAAAAAAATATTGTCCCCTTGCTTCTCCAGGTGGTAAATAAGCATTTCTAAAAAGAAAAAGTGACCCGCCATTTTCCAGCCAATAAAAACAAAGTTTGTAACCAGCCAATAAAAACCGAGCTTGAATTTGAATCAGCCAATAAAAACAGAGCTTGAATTTGAATTTCAACAGACCACAAGGGGGCAGAGCCATATATGGCTCTGAGGGGGAGGGATCAGAATGCTTTGCTTGTTGAAATTTTTTCTAAGTGCTGATGTTCTACAGAAACTGCAGACTTCACCTTTAACTTTATTTATTCAAAGTAGGATATTTAATTTTTCCACAATTAAAATAATTTACCTAGACCTGCATAGTTCATTATTTTATTTTTTAATTGGGAAAGATCACATTATTTTTCCTTCTTTATGATAATCTGGTCTTTTTTAGTCTTAAAATGTAAAAATATCAACAAATCATTAGACATTTTCAGCTTTACAATGGCCAGAAAACTACCGGTCAGAAAATTGTCCTCTCACAAACTTAAAGTGGTCTGTGGTGATGTTTAATCATTATTTGGTTAACAAGATCCATGTGTTTTGCAGGTGCCTGTTGTGCCGGATGTAGAAGTCCCAAGGCGAAAGGTGAAGTCTCTACGGACTACCAGCTCAGCCTTGCTGGTTGGAGATCTACGGGAGAGAGTTATTGGCCAATTGAAGTTTGACTGGGAGGCAATCGGGGGCTCATAAAGATGTGGAGTCAAAGCCTTTGGCCAACACAAAGCTTGATACTTGGTGAGTGTATATAATGTAGGACAAAACTCTGCTCTCTCCTCACCATCCTACTACCTCCTGCAGCTCTTCTTCATCAATCACCTGTACATCAACACCTTGTGCCTAACAGTGAGTTGAACTTGTTTTCTGTCTGTGTTTTCTGTTTTTATTGCAGGTCATGACCCTGCTTTAACTTCACATGTTCATGTTTGTGTCTCTTTCAACAGACAAAACCTGTTGGCACCTGACGTCATGGGCAGACCTGTGTCCTCTGCTCTCTCCTCACCATCCTACTACCTCCTGCAGCTCCTCTCCATCATCACGTGTGCGTCAACACCTTGTGCCTAACAGTGAGTTGAACTTGTTTTCTGTCTGTGTTTTCTGTTTTTATTGCAGGTCATGACCCTGCTTTAACTTCACATGTTCATGTTTGTGTCTCTTTCAACAGACAAAACCTGTTGGCACCTGACGTCATGGGCAGACCTGTGTCCTCTGCTCTCTCCTCACCATCCTCCTGCAGCTCCTCTCCATCATCACTTGTGCGTCACCACCTTGTGCCTAACAGTGAGTTGAACTTGTTTTCTGTCTGTGTTTTCTGTTTTTACTGCAGGTCATGACCCTGCTTTAACTTCACATGTTCATGTTTGTGTCTCTTTCAACAGACAAAACCTGTTGGCACCTGACGTCATGGGCAGACCTGTGTCCTCTGCTCTCTCCTCACCATCCTCCTGCAGCTCCTCTCCATCATCACCTGTGCGTCAACACCTTGTGCCTAACAGTGAGTTGAACTTGTTTTCTGTCTGTGTTTTCTGTTTTTATTGCAGGTCATGACCCTGCTTTAACTTCACATGTTCATGTTTGTGTCTCTTTCAACAGACAAAACCTGTTGCACCTGACGTCATGGGCAGACCTGTGTCCTCTGCTCTCTCCTCACCATCCTCCTGCAGCTCCTCTCCATCATCACGTGTGCGTCAACACCTTGTGCCTAACAGTGAGTTGAACTTGTTTTCTGTCTGTGTTTTCTGTTTTTATTGCAGGTCATGACCCTGCTTTAACTTCACATGTTCATGTTTGTGTCTCTTTCAACAGACAAAACCTGTTGGCACCTGACGTCATGGGCAGACCTGTGTCCTCTGCTCTCTCCTCACCATCCTCCTGCAGCTCCTCTCCATCATCACCTGTGCGTCACCACCTTGTGCCTAACAGTGAGTTGAACTTGTTTTCTGTCTGTGTTTTCTGTTTTTATTGCAGGTCATGACCCTGCTTTAACTTCACATGTTCATGTTTGTGTCTCTTTCAACAGACAAAACCTGTTGCACCTGACCTCATGGGCAGACCTGTGTCCTCTGCTCTCTCCTCACCATCCTCCTGCAGCTCCTCTCCATCATCACCTGTGCGTCACCACCTTGTGCCTAACAGTGAGTTGAACTTGTTTTCTGTCTGTGTTTTCTGTTTTTATTGCAGGTCATGACCCTGCTTTAACTTCACATGTTCATGTTTGTGTCTCTTTCAACAGACAAAACCTGTTGGCACCTGACGTCATGGGCAGACCTGTGTCCTCTGCTCTCTCCTCACCATCCTCCTGCAGCTCCTCTCCATCATCACGTGTGCGTCACCACCTTGTGCCTAACAGTGAGTTGAACTTGTTTTCTGTCTGTGTTTTCTGTTTTTATTGCAGGTCATGACCCTGCTTTAACTTCACATGTTCATGTTTGTGTCTCTTTCAACAGACAAAACCTGTTGGCACCTGACGTCATGGGCAGACCTGTGTCCTCTGCTCTCTCCTCACCATCCTCCTGCAGCTCCTCTCCATCATCACTTGTGCGTCACCACCTTGTGCCTAACAGTGAGTTGAACTTGTTTTCTGTCGGTGTTTTCTGTTTTTATTGCAGGTCATGACCCTGCTTTAACTTCACATGTTCATGTTTGTGTCTCTTTCAACAGACAAAACCTGTTGGCACCTGACGTCATGGGCAGACCTGTGTCCTCTGCTCTCTCCTCACCATCCTCCTGCAGCTCCTCTCCATCATCACCTGTGCGTCACCACCTTGTGCCTAACAGTGAGTTGAACTTGTTTTCTGTCTGTGTTTTCTGTTTTTATTGCAGGTCATGACCCTGCTTTAACTTCACATGTTCATGTTTGTGTCTCTTTCAACAGACAAAACCTGTTGCACCTGACCTCATGGGCAGACCTGTGTCCTCTGCTCTCTCCTCACCATCCTCCTGCAGCTCCTCTCCATCATCACCTGTGCGTCAACACCTTGTGCCTAACAGTGAGTTGAACTTGTTTTCTGTCTGTGTTTTCTGTTTTTATTGCAGGTCATGACCCTGCTTTAACTTCACATGTTCATGTTTGTGTCTCTTTCAACAGACAAAACCTGTTGCACCTGACCTCATGGGCAGACCTGTGTCCTCTGCTCTCTCCTCACCATCCTCCTGCAGCTCCTCTCCATCATCACCTGTGCGTCACCACCTTGTGCCTAACAGTGAGTTGAACTTGTTTTCTGTCTGTGTTTTCTGTTTTTATTGCAGGTCATGACCCTGCTTTAACTTCACATGTTCATGTTTGTGTCTCTTTCAACAGACAAAACCTGTTGCACCTGACGTCATGGGCAGACCTGTGTCCTCTGCTCTCTCCTCACCATCCTCCTGCAGCTCCTCTCCATCATCACTTGTGCGTCACCACCTTGTGCCTAACAGTGAGTTGAACTTGTTTTCTGTCTGTGTTTTCTGTTTTTATTGCAGGTCATGACCCTGCTTTAACTTCACATGTTCATGTTTGTGTCTCTTTCAACAGACAAAACCTGTTGGCACCTGACGTCATGGGCAGACCTGTGTCCTCTGCTCTCTCCTCACCATCCTCCTGCAGCTCCTCTCCATCATCACCTGTACGTCACCACCTTGTGCCTAACAGTGAGTTGAACTTGTTTTCTGTCGGTGTTTTCTGTTTTTATTGCAGGTCATGACCCTGCTTTAACTTCACATGTTCATGTTTGTGTCTCTTTCAACAGACAAAACCTGTTGGCACCTGACGTCATGGGCAGACCTGTGTCCTCTGCTCTCTCCTCACCAACCTCCTGCAGCTCCTCTCCATCATCACGTGTACGTCACCACCTTGTGCCTAACAGTGAGTTGAACTTGTTTTCTGTCGGTGTTTTCTGTTTTTATTGCAGGTCATGACCCTGCTTTAACTTCACATGTTCATGTTTGTGTCTCTTTCAACAGACAAAACCTGTTAGCACCTGACGTCATGGGCAGACCTGTGTCCTCTGCTCTCTCCTCACCATCCTCCTGCAGCTCCTCTCCATCATCACTTGTGCGTCACCACCTTGTGCCTAACAGTGAGTTGAACTTGTTTTCTGTCTGTGTTTTCTGTTTTTATTGCAGGTCATGACCCTGCTTTAACTTCACATGTTCATGTTTGTGTCTCTTTCAACAGACAAAACCTGTTGCACCTGACGTCATGGGCAGACCTGTGTCCTCTGCTCTCTCCTCACCATCCTCCTGCAGCTCCTCTCCATCATCACCTGTGCGTCACCACCTTGTGCCTAACAGTGAGTTGAACTTGTTTTCTGTCGGTGTTTTCTGTTTTTATTGCAGGTCATGACCCTGCTTTAACTTCACATGTTCATGTTTGTGTCTCTTTCAACAGACAAAACCTGTTGGCACCTGACGTCATGGGCAGACCTGTGTCCTCTGCTCTCTCCTCACCATCCTCCTGCAGCTCCTCTCCATCATCACCTGTGCGTCACCACCTTGTGCCTAACAGTGAGTTGAACTTGTTTTCTGTCTGTGTTTTCTGTTTTTACTGCAGGTCATGACCCTGCTTTAACTTCACATGTTCATGTTTGTGTCTCTTTCAACAGACAAAACCTGTTGGCACCTGACCTCATGGGCAGACCTGTGTCCTCTGCTCTCTCCTCACCATCCTCCTGCAACTTCTCTCCATCATCACCTGTGCTTCAACACCTTGTGCCTAACCCTGTCATGTATCCACATCAATGACTGCTGCCAAAACAGGAAAACACACCTGACCTGATGGACAGACCTGCTCTCATCAAGACCACACACCTGACCTGAACTCACATCTGGACTCCCATGTACCCATCATTCAGTGTTTCCCCTACCATTATACAAGCGGGGTGCGCCACCCCGTCAACAGAACTGAGCACCCCGCCTACCAGACCAAACTTGACCCCCCCACCCACCCACCCAGCACTGGCATAGCACTAAGCTAGCAGCACAAAATACAGGCTCTCTAGCTAAAAAGCTAAAGGGAGCGCTCACGTTGCCTCTCCCCTCGTGCTGAATGCCCCCTGCCCCTACAAGCTGCACTCAGACGTGTCCGTCCCCCGTCAACAAAAATCATGGATGAGATGAGCACTCCGCCATGGCAAGTTAACTAGGGGAAACACTGCATCATTCATGGTTGAATCATTGCTCAATGGCTAAGCTGTTCCATCTGATCCATGAGAACCACCTAATAAGCCTGTCTACCTCAACTTCAATCAAAGTAAGGGAATTTTCTATGCTTTTTATGTGTTGCTTCTAGCTTTTTAAAGTTCCTGGACTGTACACTAAGGCACTGGTTTTTCATACATGATGGTTGCAACATGTTTCTGATGGATGCCAATTGCTCCTGATGGTTGAGAAATGTGGCCAGCCACGAGAAATGTAGGAACAAGTCGGCACAGCTCTAACTGAGAAAAAATCAATAAACCTTCAACTTCTGAGTAATTAGTGAAAATCGTTTTTTTGCAAAATGTACCAGTTGAAGTTGTGAAGAAACCATCCCATGCTTTAAAAAACACTTTATAAGTGTTTAAACTGTTAAACTTTGTGTTAGAATTAAGTTTGTTTTCAGAGTAAAACCAAGCCGCAGTGATTTGCGTACTGGGGGGCGGGGACCCTCACAGCTGATTAACATGCGGGACTTGTTTGGCTGGTATCAGAGCTCTTCGGCCAATAACGTGCAGCTTTGAAAGAAGCACATGGCTACTTAACAGCTATAGATCACCCAGTGGACACAAGGAACAAGGAAAATAATAAAATAAAGCCGATCAAAGCGTCAGAGCGGTCAGCTGTTTTTCGACCGACCCGAGGGGAAAAAAAAAGAAGCCTTTACTGCGTGCGCAAGCAAATCAGTTTCCATCCTACATAATACATCCATCCATACGTCCATCCATCCATCCACTATCTTTATTTCATTAGACAAAGCAGACACGCGTAATCACCGCGCCATGCGCGCAGCCACTGCGGTAAAGTGAGCCTCTACTCGGCTCCGTGTCTGCAGCCATGGTCTGTGTCCAGCAGCGCATCGCGCAATCACACGCGTTGGATTGGCTTAGGTTTTACAAATCGCAGCAAAGAAACTAAAATTTAAAGCACGATAATGGTGCACCAATTATGCAGATTCAACTGGCCGTTTGAAAAGGTAAAATGTACAGTTAACATCGGATGGATCAGCCGTTCTCACGCAGCTGTCAGCTGCTGTCAGCTGCTGTCATCATGATAAAAAAGCTGAATGGAGCAGCGTGTTTAATTAAAATAGCCTTGTTTTTCCCAGATAATTTTGCTCTAAAATGTTTTTGTTTATCTTTATGTAAGGTTATCTTTAGAATTTATTTTTCATGTTAATATATATTTGGTGAAACAAGAAATCTTTCTTTCTTTGAAATACATTATTTGGATGAATGGATGGATGGATGGATGGATGGAAACCGACCAGCCCACAAAAGCTTAATAAAAAAGACCTACAGCAAAGATAAGGCCTTTCTGCCCTGATGACACAAAAGTCATGTAGCACCAACACCTTTGTGACATCTAAAATAAGTCTGTGCAGGAGCTTGGTGTGTGTAAAGCCTTATTTTATTTTGTTTTCCCCCTGTCTAACCTTCTTAGATGCAACATAAGCATCTCCTGAATTTACTCAACATCTTCAGCTATTATACAAACTTTTCCAGTGTCATCAACTTTATAAAGTGCATTCCTGTCCTGTAGGGGAGACCGGGTATGGTTGTAACACTTTTTGCTCCAGCACCTTTAACTCACAGAATTTTTGAGCTAGAGTTTTCAAACTTTTATACAAAATACCCACATTTGTTGACTACAAATGGCACCAATTCAAACCTCTGCAAGAATATCACAGACCTCATGAGTTCATGTCAAATACATGGTGGTCCTTTGTTACAACCACACTTGCTGGGGTAAGTTGTAACAATTAGACAAAATAAGCAAAAACAGAGGCCACACCATGTGATATGCTTCAAAAAGAGGTTTACTGAATTAAAAGAACAATACAAGAACAAAATGTCTCTCTCTCTTTCTGTGACTGACCATAACTCAAATACAGGTGGTCCCCGACTTACGAGCACATCGACTTACAACGTTCCGGACTTACGAGCTGACTAACGAATAGTAAAGTTGTACAGAACATACAGAAAATACAGCACTGGAATGTGTTTTTAGATGAAAGTGTGTTAGCTATTGTAAACAAAGTTCTGTGCATGTTTATGAACCATGTTTGTGTTGAAAAATGGGTTCGTAGTAGCGCTAGCATACATTTTCCAACTTAGTCGGGGACCACCTGTATACTATTTGTGTGTGCATGTGTGTAAATTATTCTACTAGAACAATCTTCCTTAACATGTAGACCTATAATGCCTAAATATAGTATAATGCCATATAAGGCCTAAATAATGTGCACAACCCACCCCAACCCTGTCAGCCATGTTTAGCTAGCTGTAGTAGCATAGTGGTTTGAAATTAGCACAGGAAAATGCATCACATTTTGCCTGAGAAATTACACTTTCATCTAATGTAAGTTATATGGTTTTATCTGCAACAGTATAAGTACTAAACAAAATATAGTCATGGTCAAAAAATTTACTTTCTTACCTCAAAATCAGTTTTTTCTCCTTAGTATCTGCATGTACCTGTTTCCAGACTTGACAATGACAATATGGTATTGTGGAGGAAGCGGGTAAACACTGAAATGATCATGTGAATCCTATCATATCCCTGATTGGTGGAACTGGTGGTGTTACAACTCTCCCCATGTTACAACTATACCCGGTCTCCCCTACCTTTAACACCATTTTTATTATACTTTTACTGCTGTTAATATCATAATTTTTACCATTGGTGTGTGATACTGTTCATTAAATTTTTAAACCTCTTTTATGTTGTGTGTGTGAAGCACCTTGATAACAGTTTATCTGTTTTTTTTTTTCATTCAAGCTTTATTTATACAGGCTAGCCTCGTTGAGCCACGGGGACTCATTTACAAGAGGGACCTGTCTCACTCACACCTAGGGTCAATTTTAGAGTTACCAATCAGCCTTACATGCATGTTTTTGGACTGTGGGAGGAAACCGGAGCACCCGGAGAAAACCCACGCATGCACGGAGAGAACATGCAAACTCCACCCAGAAAGGCCCCCAGACCGGGATTTGAACCGGGGACCCTTTTAACTGTGCTATATAAATAAAATTGACTTGACTTGACTACTGTAGTTGTGACCCTTATTTTTTGGGGTGGGCTGTAACAAAACAATTAACATTATTAATGTGTAAAACATGTCACAATAACATAAAATACAATTCTTTGTATTAATGTTGTTTTTTTAAAGATCAAAAGGAAGTTTGCCAGTAGGAGTGTAGGAAAAAATAGATTTTTTAAAGAAAGACTCTGGATTCTTAGTCCTGGCGATTCAGAATCAATTCTAAATGCTCCAAAATCAATTTTTAAACATGTTTAATTTTACCCTGATGCATGCTCAATAATCCAGGTACAAAAATCTAAAAAAGCTAAGTCTGGTATTCAGCTCAGTCTTAACACCCTCTCACAGTGGATGAACCAGTTTGCTGATGACAGCCGAAACCAGCTGCTCACATGATGGAGGACCATCAGCCTAACAATGGATCGTTAGCACCCTGATGGTTGTTTGCTATTCACAGAGGGCTGAGTGATACCAGCAATGACAGCATTATTGTCCCCCTCTTATAATGCTTGAGTTAAAGGTTACTACACTTTGGTAGGCTGAAGTCTGTTTTTGTCTGTATATTTTGAATTATTTGTATGTGATGGACTGGGAGACCTG
>JBBPBX010029483.1:8507-20348 GCA_038048925.1 Garcialebias charrua
ACGAAATGGTCAAATCTGCTGGATTAAAAAAAGTAGTTCGCCATTTGCCCTGTTCAAAATGGCGACGGCCACAGAAGCTAAGGACTTTACAAGAAAACACGGTAAAAACAATTATTTCTTTGCTGAGAAAAAATATATTTCTTAGCTGACTTTATAGCACAAGGTTTTTCTGAGCTTAACCGTTTCACGAAATGGTCAAATCTGCTGGATTAAAAAAAGTAGTTCGCCATTTGCACGTTAGCGCATTAGCATTTAGCTTCCGCTAGCTTTGCTAATACATAAGCGCTTTTGAAATTGCGGACCTAAATAAATTAATAAGCGCTTTAGAAATAGCGGAACTAATTTTTGGATTAGTGCTGCCCAGCACTGAACATTATTCATCTGAGGAGCAGACTGCTTTTAGTTTAACTCATCACAGAACTCTCATTAGCAGGACTTGAATTCTGGACACGCCTCCAGAATTGGTCTTAAAGTGCAGGTGCAAATCCAGGCTGAGCTGAGCCAGGCTGAGCAGGGCTGAGCAGAGTTGGGGCTGATTAGGAGCAGTGTAAATAGGACACTACAGGCCTGGCATAGTTACTAAAATATTTGGCATGTTTTCTGCTTCCATGTGGAAAAAAAACACTTTTAGAAATGGTGCTGTGTTTACAAGGTAAAACATAATTCATGCTAATGTCTTATACTTCTGATTTACCGGTATTCTTTATTAGGATTTGAAACTCACTTTTTACCATATTACTTACTGTATCTTTAAAGTTTAGCTTCTGTGCAACTATTCTTTTGCCATTTTCCTTTTGATTACAGCAAACCCAGTTTAAACCTCAATATTATTAAAACATTCTGATTTAGGGGGTTAGATCTTCTACATTACATTATGTGGTCACAATGCAGCATCAGATAAACTAATGAGCAGCAGACATTATTAGTAACCTTTGCAGATGAAAGGTACAGCAATCACGATCAGCCGTCATGACAGCTGCAGTTTACCATTTCCATGGATGATTATACATCTAAATAATTCTGCAAATAAAATCTCTCTTTTCAACTCATTAAAACTCTGCCAGCTGCATTTCAGACCAGCTGAAGACGTTTTAAAGAAGTATTTGGACATCCAGATAACAAACCATTGCCATAGTCCAGTCTAGACGTGACAAATGCATGAACCAGTTTTCAGCATCATTTTTGGACAAGTTGTTAGTCTTAGCGATATCACGCAGGTGGAAGAAAGCACTTAAGTAACGTTTTTAATGTGGGGGTTATGACACGTCCTGATCAAAAATAGCACCCAGATTTTTTAACTTTAGAACTGGAGGCTAAATTAATGTCATCCGGAGAAAGTGAAAGACTGATAAATGTATTCTTAAGTTGCTCAGGTCCAAAAACCACAACTGCCATCTTGTTTGAGTTTAAAAGCAAAAAATTAAGGGCCATCCATGTGTTCATGTCTTTAAGACATGCTTGTAGTCTAAATCATTGAATGGATTAATTGGGTTTCATGGACAAATATAACTGTGCATCATCAGCATAACGATGAAAATGTATCCCATGCTGTTTAATAGCATTACCTAATGGAAACATACATAAAGTAAAGAGTATTGGTCCAAGCACTGAACCCTGGGGAACTCCGAGTAAATTTAGTGTATGAAGAAGATTCATTATTTACATTTACAAACTGGAATCTTATAAAATAAATATGATTTACACCATTTTAGAATTGTTCCTGTAATTCCAACATCATATTCAATCCTCTGTAGTCAAATATTGTGATCAGCTGTATCAAATGCAGCACCGAGGTCTAACAGGACCAGTGTAGACCAGTTTTATTCTCAACACATTAACTGCCCCACAGAAGATCTGCAGTGTGCCCAGCAAAATCTGCTGATAGGCTCCAGAAACACAGCACTGAAGAGTCTGACGTCTTTATTTAGCCTCCTAATTCCCCAGATACAAAACTAATGGGTTCTAATGACATGTGTGGGAGGGAAGCAAATGAAGAGCCCACCACATGACCCACAGGGAGTAAAGGGTCTATTACTACTGTCCCGGTAAACTCCAGGACATCCCTTAAGTTGTTTGTCCATTCCCTGCCTGATCAGAACATTCAACAACACCTAAATATAAGAATTGTTCATGTTCAACGTGCAACATTTTTTAAAGCCCTGTACAACTGATCCATTTGTGTCTGCCAGCTGAGATGTGGTGCGTTGGTAGCGTAGTTTGGGAGGTTCACTTTGTAGCAGAGTGCAACGCGTTGAGAGTGAAGACCGCTCTTTGTTTGGGAGACGGCAGCTTGAGTTCCATATACAGTAAACAAACACAAGCTGGATATTTCGAGTTGCCTCCGATGTGACACTCGGCCTGCACGGTCATCTGCAAATGCAACGGGACCCGAGTCCTGCATGCTTTTATTTTTAGTCATATTGATTCAGGCCAGCAATGCAAAGCAAAGCTGTCGCCTCCTTTGCCTCCTTGTCTTGTTTATTCTCAGTCTCTCGCTTCCTATTCTCTCCTCTAAATTTCTATTTCGGTGTCTTCAGTTTCTCACAGCGGAAGCTTGAAGCTGCCTGATACTGTAAATTAAAGATTGTAAAGAAGGTCGGAGAGAAGCTAAAAGCAGCTCTGAGAAATTTTGACTTTTATAAACGGTGCATAAGGTACTATAGCTTCAGTTACTCCTCAAGAAATTTGAGAAAGAAAATGATTAGATTATGTTTTAATTTTTCACAGGAATAAATGTACAAACAGAACAAGTTGCACATGGCTCAATAAACCAATATTTTTTATTTTATTTTATTATTCCCATCTACTTACCATGTCCAAGGTCACGGGGAGGCTGGAATTCGTCCCTGCACACGCTTGTCCTTTCAGAAAGGCGACCATCAAGACGAGCACTAAAGCTTATCTGTTGGCTCTCGACATTCTGTGACAGCACGGACGCTCTGCTTCTGCTGCCTGGTCTGTTTGTCACTTATTAACAATGTCAAGTCCAGATTGGTTCATATTTGACTGACAATATTTTCATTTGATTTCTAATGCATTTAGTATAGAGCTTCCATGAAGATTTGGTCTGATGGATAAATATGATGATAAACGAAAGACACAACTGGTGGTGCTGATGCTGTAATCTGGTGACACAGAAGCCTAAATTAACCTCACAATGTTCCACACATGGATCGCACACTGCTGATGTGAAACTGACTTCTGAACAGGATAGATGGGGTGATGGTTTTACACCGTAACACCATCCTGCTGAAAGTCACCTTCAGTACTAGCCCTTTTATTTTTCTCTCTTTTTTGGTTACCGTATTTTCCGCTGTACATGTCGCACCGCCTGTTACGTCCACCAAAAACATAACATATAAAAAGGAGGACACACACGCAAAACATAAGGGTTCAAACTTTCAATCGGCTTCCTGTTAGGGAAAAAGAAGATTTAAATTAAAATTAGTTTTGTCCTGGACTACAAATCTTTGTTTATTTTGTATAACACACTCATTGTACCACATTTAACATATTGTGTGGAAGCTTGGGGGAATACATACAAAACAAATTTACATTCGTTATACGTCATACAAAAAAACAATCCAAATACTACATAAAGTGGGATATTGGGATCACACAAACCAGTTATTTTTTAAATCAAATATACTGAAATTCTGGGACCTTGTAACATTTAAAACTGTACAATTCATGTTTAAGGTCCGAAATCATCAACTTCCACCCAATATACAGAAAATGTTTTGTGACAGAGAGGGGGGTTATAATTTAAGAGGTGAAGGACATTTTAAAAAACAATGTATTAGAATTACCTGCTGCCTGCTCTCGTCTGGACTCTGCTGCTTCTCATCCACCACCACCCAGCATCTGGCCTGCTCCATTATTCAGCCGTCGAGCTCCTTCGTCTTTGTTTCCTACCGGCCGCGCCGCTGGTGCTCCCTCTGGAGGAAATTGCCTTCCATCCTCGTCAGAGATACATCCACCGGGGCTCGCGCCATCGACTCAACGCTGACAAGGCTCATCCAATAACCTCCATCTGGTCTGACTCTCGCCATTCTTCACGCCGCAATGCTCGGACCGCTAACAGCAGCAGGCACGTTAGCCAACCTAGCTCGGTTCTGCTAATGCTCCGGTCACTACTTCCGCCTCCTCCGTAAAGTTTGGACTTCTGAACGTTCGCTCCCTCACGGGCAAAGGTCAGCTTGTTCATGATCTAATATCCGACCGAAAACTGGATTTCATCTGTTTAACAGAAACGTGGCAACAACAAAACAACTTTTTTAATCTGAACGAGTCCACTCCACCGGGCTTTGTTTGCATCGCTAAGGCCCGGGCCTCAGGCAGAGGCGGAGGTCTCGCGATAATTCACCGCGAGAACTGGAGGGTCACTCCGGTTCACCCCCCCCCCTTCCTCCTTTGAGCACACTGTGTGCCTCCTAGCTGGCCCCATTCCAACTGTTGTGGCTACAATCTACCGCACTCCAAAGGTGAACAGCTCATTCATGAATGACTTTGTTGGACTAATGGGTCATTTAACTGCTCTTTCACTCAATGTCATCCTGCTGGGCGATTTCAACATTAATTTGGATGAAGAAAACAATTCCCTCTCCAGAGACTTCACATCGTGCTTGGACAGCTGTGGCTTTCAACAATTCATCAACTTTCCAACACACAAGATGGGCCACACCCTGGACTTACTCTGCTGCTCCGGACTTTCTCCTCTTAACTGTTCCTCTGATGAACTTCGATTTACTGATCACCTGATGATTTCATTCAATGTTAATCTTAAATTTTCCTCAGATAGACCTCAACGCACTCTTTCCCTCCGTAATATCAAGAATATCAACCATGCCACTCTTCTATCTCATATTAATAATACCCTCTCCACTTTCAACTCCTCGAACCCAGATGATCTTATCACATTATACAACACCAGCCTAACCAACATCCTTAACTCAGTTGCTCCTTTGAAAACCCGGACTGTTTCCTTCTCCAACTCTGCACCCTGGTTCACTCCAGAACTCCGCTCCCTGAAAACCAAAGGTCGGCGGCTAGAGCGTCTTTATAAAAAATCCGGTCTCACAATTCACAAGGAACTTTATGCAAACCACCTCATCCATTACAAGAACAGTATTTCTCAAGCCAAATCCAGCTACTTCTCTGACATCATCAGTTCTAATGTTGGTAATTCAAAGACATTGTTCTCTCTCCTCCACCGTTCTGTCTCATCTCCTAACTCTCTACCCTCTCACATGGTTTCCACAGAATTTTGCAACTCCCTGATGTCATATTTCAATGAAAAGATTATTTCAATTCATAAACACCTTGGTCCAAATACTGCCCCCAGCATCCATGTTGAACTCCCCTCCCTCCCTCCCTTTCTCTGTCTTCTCCCTCCCCTCTGCTGATGACATTGCTGACATTATCAGCAAGTCCAAGTCCTCATCCTGTCAACTTGACCCATTTCCCACAGTTCTTGTTAAATCCTGTCTCCCGTCTCTGCTCCCTATCATCACTAATATCATCCACTCCTCCCTAACCTCTGGCATTGTTCCCACAGCCTTCAAATCTGCTGCCATCACCCCCATCATCAAGAAACCAGGTCTTGACTTCACCAACTTCAGTAATCTTCGTCCGATCTCCAATCTGCCCTTCATCTCCAAGATCCTTGAAAAAACTGTTGCTAGTCAACTTCACTCTCACCTGTCCAACAACAACATTTATGAAGAGTTTCAATCTGGTTTTCGCCCCCACCATAGCACCGAAACAGCTCTAGTAAAAATTACTAACGACCTTCTTCTTGCTGCTGACTCTGGTCTTCTGTCCATCCTCATTCTTCTTGATCTAAGTTCTGCCTTCGACACCATCTGTCATTCTATCCTCCTCAACAGACTAACCTCCATTGGCATCTCAGGTACCCCGTTAGACTGGTTCAACTCCTATCTCTCTGACCGCACTCAATTCATTCAGCTTAAATCCTTCCGTTCCCAGTCTTCCCCTGTCTCCACGGGTGTCCCCCAAGGCTCTGTCCTCGGACCCCTCCTCTTCATCATTTACCTCCTTCCTCTAGGTCACATCTTCCGCAAATACGGCGTCCATTTCCACTGTTATGCTGATGACACACAGCTCTACCTGTCATCAAAACCTAACTCCACCCACCCACCCTCCATCCTCACCGACTGTCTCAATGAGCTAAATCACTGGTTTTCTAACAATTTCCTTCAACTAAACAGTAACAAAACAGAAATCATTCTTGTTGGTACCAAAAACTCTATTTCAAAATCAGAACATCTTCTCGTCCCCCTTAACAACTCTCTGCTATCCCCCTCCCCTCAGGTCAAGAGCCTCGGTGTCATCCTCGACACCACTCTCTCCTTCACTTCACACATCAACAATATTACTCAGTCTGCCTATTTCCACCTCCGTAATATTAACCGTCTCCGTTCTTCTCTCACACCCCGCTCCACAGCCATCCTGGTGCACAGTCTTGTGACTAGGGGTGGGCGATATTACCAAAAAATGATATCACAATATATTTTTTGAAATACCCCGATAACGATATCAGACGATATTTCACATTTTCTCCTTTTATTGAATCAACCAAACAAATGTGTAATTTCAAAATGACTTTTCATAAACAGTCACCAGAATACAAAAAAATATATTCATATTTAACAAGCAAAAATATATATACCGCACCAGCCGCCACTGAGGTGTGCGGTAATGACTATTCTAACACTTTAACACATTTTAAAAGAGCATACAGTAAATAAAAATAATAATTTCTTACTTTAAGCGGCAGCTTCTGTCATCAGTTTGCCTGTTAGCTCCAGCTGTTAGCTCCAGCTGTTAGCTCCAGTTGTTAGCACCGCTGCGTTACGTCTGAGCTTCGCAGCTTTCTGTAGCACCACGCAGTTTAAACCCTTTACAGGAAGGACTGTTAGTATCCTAACTTCATACAGTTGGAGACAGAAAAAGTTTTAATAACTTACCGACGCCGCAGTCTGTGCGCGCCGCCTTCAGCTGTTAGCATTTAGCCCCCGAACCCGCAGCTCCGGGCAGTCCGGTTTAGCTGCACGCACCTCCTAAAAGGTTGTCGGCTTTATTATTCCAAGTTAGCTCGTTGTCCCCCGATGTCTTCGGCTTCCAGTCCGACATCGAGGCGAGCTCCAGGGACCTCTGATCGCACAAAGCCGGCTGCCCGGTGAAGCTAGGATGCAACTATGAGGCTAATGCTAGCTCGTTCCTCCTCCTCGCGGTGTGCGCGCGCATGCGTATTAACAAAATGTAGGGCATCTCCACATGAAGGCAGTCTCCACGGAACACCGGCTGCTGTCTGCTGCTTCACGCGGTCCGCGTTCCTCCACAAAACCACCGTTATCGCAAAGTGACGCAGTCAAATGACGTCATCATAGGATGCCGCAATATAATTTTTTTCACCGGTGTCAAAAAATCCACCGGTATTATCGTAAACGAGACGATATGGCCCACCCCTACTTGTGACTTCCCGTATCGATTACTGCAACTCCCTTCTCTACAGCCTCCCCACCAAATCTCTCCACAAGTTACAGATGGTCCAGAACTCAGCTGCCCGTGTCATCACTCAAACCTCCTACTATAACCACATCACTCCTGTCCTGCAGCAGCTCCACTGGCTCCCGGTTAAATCACGCATCATCTTCAAAATTCTACTCCTCACGTTCAAAGCTATCCACAACCTTGCCCCTCCTTATCTATCTGACCTCCTACAAATCTCCATCCCATCACGCTCTCTCAGATCCTCCTCTTCACTACATCTCCATGTACCCTCTGCCCGCCTCTCCACCATGGGGAGCAGGGCCTTCACCTGCTCTGCCCCTCACCTCTGGAACGCTCTACCGCCAGACCTTCGAAACACCACCTCCCTTTCTCTGTTCAAGACAGCCCTGAAAACACATCTCTTTAGACTAGCTTATCATTAACTCTACTAAATGTATTTAATATTCTTTATTCATTGTATTTATTTCAATCTGTTCCTGCTGATGTTTGAACTGTTTGTTTGTTTTTACACAATCTCTGTGACATGTTCTTGCTGTGAAGTGTCCTTGGGTGTCCTGAAAGGCGCTTTTAAATAAAATGATTATTATTATTATTATAACAACAACCAGGATGAGTTTTTGTTTGTCGGTGTGTGGAGTAAATGTATGGAATGGATTGAATGATGAATTTTAAAAAGTACAAATATAAACCAGCTTAAAAAAACGATTTAAAAAGGAGCTTATTGCAAAATTTGTTCTATAAGATGAGTGTTTTAAAGTCTATAAATGCTATTGATGATATAAATAGTGTTTAAATAATTGTGCATCTTTAAACGTCATGTAAAGTGGAAACAAGTTGTCTCGTTTTGGTATTTTGACAGTTAATTGATTATAAATTGATGAGTATGAAAGGGGCAGGGCATTATAAGATATTGTATCTTCTACCTGCTCCTTTTCGAACAGAAAACATGAAATTTGCATGTCACTTGGGCATAATTATTTGTATAAACTTTTATTTTTTTGTTGTATTATCCTATTTTCTTTCTTTTTCTTTCTTGATTGTCTTTTCTGTCTGTTCAAAAATAAATAAATAAATAAATGAACCCCTGATTCCCGTGTCCACCAAAATCACAAAAACCCAAATTACAACTTAAAGAGGGACCTGGTGGGCCGGCCAAGCAGAACAAAAAAGGTACCACAGTGGGACAACCCTATACAGGGCTGTTGAAGCCACTGAGTACCAGACTAAAAAAAAAATACAAAAAACTCTGTGGTAAAAGAAGAGGCAGAAAAAGGTGCCACCAGTCCCACCAGGCCAAAATTACTACCAAAAAACATACAAAAGTGAACAAAATACCTGAGGTGGCTGGGGCCACAACTTCAGGACAAAAGGAGCTTAAGATATTTCAAAAAGATTGTGTCTCAAAGAGGGCCAAAAAGCAGCATGAGCCTTAAAAGTTTCACTAAAAGGGGTGTGTCTCAAAGAGGCCCAAAAGCAGAGTGAGTTTGAGAGAGCGAGCTCCCCTAAACCAGCCTATTTATGGGCAGGTAGAAAAGGCCACAGCCCAAAACAATTAAAGGCTGATCAAACTAACTCAAACACTATCTACAAGAACAAAACATTAAGGCCAATGTGCATGGCACGTAACACCGCCATATATGTCGCACCAGTCTACATATGTCTAATAAAGTGGAAAAATCCATAAATACATTGCTTTGCGGTATAAGTCACATCTATTATGCATCACCGTTGACGCGTCGTGTTTGTTAAGCATCATCGCTGACAACCCAGAAACGTGGGCCGAACACGGACATGTGGGCCGGTGTTGTGCCAAAAATTGATTGGCTGCCAAATGGCGGCCGCAGGAACGTGCACGGGAGGAATTTATCAAGAATTTAACAAGGTTAACACTTAAAAACAATTTGTTTGCTCAAAATTATAGCAAAGGTCTGTCTCGATCTAACTTTTCCTTAATAATTGCATTTTGAAAAAAAAAAGGTTTATGAATACAGTACAGTATCCATAAATGCGTCACTTTGGCATAGAAGTCACAGGGCATGCAAATTATGCAAAAAACTGTGACTTATAGGCTGAAAATATGGTTTAACAGAAAATAGGCAACTAAGGACAGGAAGGAAACAAAAGGAGATTTTCTCCATTATTGTGAGTCTATATTTTTGTCTATAGCTGGACTTAAATTGTCCACAGGTTGATCTGTTGTAATGAATTACACTTCCCGAGAGAGGCGCCCAGGGAGCATCCGTACCAGATGCCCGAACCACCTCAACCGGCTCCTTTCGATGTGGAGGAGCAGTGGTTCTACTCTGAGTTTCTCCTGAGAACTGAACTCTTTACCCTATTTAAGGGAGATTACACTGCAGAGGAAAATCATTTCAACTGTCTGTATCCATGATGTCATTCTTTTGGTCACTACCCAGAGATCATGACCACAAGTGAGGGTAGAAACATAGACTGACTGGTAAACAGAGAGCTTTGCCTTACAGCTCAGCTCCATCTTCACCACAATGGACCGGCACAGGGTCTGCAATACTGCAGACACTGCACCAATCACGCTCCATTCTTCGCTCACTAGAGAACAAAACCCCAAGATACTTGAACTCCTCCACATGAGGCAGAACCTCACCCTCAACCTGAAGACAGCACGGTGGCACAACTGGTAGAGCTGCTGCCTCTCAGCGAGCAGGTCCCCGGTTCAAATCCCGGTCCGGTGGCCTTTCTGGGTGGAGTTTGCATGTTCTCTCCGTGCATGCGTGGGTTTTCTCCGGGTGCTCCGGTTTCCTCCCACAGTCCAAAAACATGCATGTTAGGCTGATTGGTAACTCTAAATTGACCCTGGGTGTGAGTGAGACAGGTCCCTCTTGTAAATGAGTCCCCGTGGCTCAACGAGGCTAGCCTGTATAAATAAAGGTTGAATGAATGAATGAATGAATGAAGAGAACAACCCATCCTTTTCTGACTGAGGACCATGGCCTCAGAGTTGGAGGTGCTGATTCTCATCCCAGCTGCTTCACACTCGGCTGCGAACCGAATCGATCCAGTGAGAGCTGAAGATCACGGCGCGATGACGCCAACAGGACCTCACCATCTGCAAAGAGCAGAGATGGAATCCTGAGACCACCGAACCGGACTCCATCTGTCCCCTGGCTGCACCAAGAAATTCTGTCCATAAAAGTTATGAACAGAATCGTGACAATGGGCAGCCATTGCAAAGTCCAACTCCCACCCTGAATGGGTCCAACTTACTAACAGCAATGAGAACCAAACTCTCGAACCGCTTAGGGACCAAATAGCCTGTAGCAACGGGCCCCCAATCCCATACTCATGGAGCACCGCCACACAGTGTAACTCTAGGAACATGGTCAAAAGTCTTTTCCAAGTCCACAAAACACATGTAGACTGGATGGGCAAACTCCCATGACCCCTTGAGGACCCTAGTGAGGGTAAAGAGTTGATCCAGCCTTCCACGGCCAGGACAGAATCCCCATTGTTTCTCCCGGATCTTAGGTTCAACCAATGATTGGAGCATCTGCAAGCATAAATTTTCAAAAAATTTCAATTTAATATGCTTTTTATATCCCTTTAATCTTTGTCAAGCTGAAATATTTCCATAGAATGACTAATGACTGTATAATCAAATAAAAATAAAAAATCCAATAAACTTCAAGCTGTAAACCAACTAAACAGTGAGAGAACTGCTGTGGATGAATTTCCCAGCAGCCCACTGTTTCTCACGTGATGTTCAGAGAAGAAAAACATTGGTGTGTGCCAACATCAAGCATGAATGACGACCTGTACAAACGTACCTGTCGGTTTTATTTTATACAGTTAAAATAAAAATTACTCCAGTTTCTGAAGAACAGTTCTCCCTCCGCTGTCTGAATCGAGTTTTACAGTTTTGTAACGCAAACTGAACATATCCATGTCTTTCTCTTCCACGGGTCACCACCCGACCCGTGGAAGAGAAAGACATGGATATGTTCAAAGTTATGTTATATTAACTTCACGCAGACACTCATTGGTATAATTTCATCTTTAAATCACTCCTTGGTCTGCTTCCTTCATCTGCTCCTACATGTCACGTCATCAGTGCAGCTACAGCGTGCGCTCTCAGGACATCATTACCTGCAGCATCCCCTCAGTGTGGATTGAGTTTTGCAAAAGGGCCTTCTCCTACTCTGCTTCTGTTTCCTGTAACACCTCGAAAAACATCTGAAGCTCTCAACCTTGACCTCTGTAAGGGATTTTAAACAATGCAAAAATAACTGAAGACATGTTCCTGGTTTTAGTATTTTACTCCGTTTCATA
>JBBPBX010029483.1:20371-30778 GCA_038048925.1 Garcialebias charrua
TTTATGTCAGTACTTGTATTTACTTTTCATTTTGTATGCTTTTTATGGCTGTTTATTGTTGTGTGTACCTCATCTGTATTGTTTGTTTAAAACAGGCCTGTAGAAATAAAGATAGGATGGATAAGCAGCCTTCCTGTAATTATTTTTTATTTTAATTAGGGTACATATTTTCCTTGGTAATTGTCACAAATTACAGTTTTTATTTTCTGATTAAATTATGTATATATGTAGTTCACCAATTACTTCTCAACCCTGTATAGACCTAAATAAATTAAGGAGAATTTTGAACGTTTTGAAGCTGTGAAATTACATCAGATATTGGTGTGGTAACAGATAGGGGTGAAACAATACATTGATATATTGATTAAATGATTAATGATTCAATTATATCATGGTAAAACAAAAACATTGATTCATATCGTCATCTTTCAAATATACTTTTATTTTGAAATTCCCAAGGCATGTCTGTCACCATTTCAGTGTGCGGCTGCACTCGGCGGCCGCCTCAGCAACATGGCAGACGAGGCAGAAAACACAGAAAGTGAATTTCACTCTCCTGCCTGATTTAAATCAACGCTGTGGAAATATTTTGGATTCCAACAGAAGGACAGCTCAACAGACAAAACTCACGACGAATGCAACAGGTGCCAGTGTGAGTTAAAATACTTGGGAAACACCAAATTTGGCTGTTCACCTGGAGAAGAAACACGGCATTGATAGCCATGTTGTGTAAGCTCAATATCTATTTTTGTTTCTTTATAACTGAAAGGCCGCCAGGGCACTTTTAAGTTAACTGGTTTAAAAAATGCACTTAAACATGAAAAATGTGAGACTATACTGAACAGGTCATTTATTTTAATTTTTTCATCAATTAAAAAAACGTTTTATTTATTTATTTAAATGCCTGGTAACTGTAATAACATAAATTAAATGGTTAAATCATTTTTCATTCATTCAACCTTTATTTAGTCAGGTCTCATTGAGCCTCGAGGGCTCATTTACAAAAGCGACCTGCTACAAACTAAAGAATGATGAACAGCAATGGTAGAATTTCCTTAAACAACAAACAACAGAAAAAAGAAAAAAAAAGTAGGAGAGAAATAGAAAGTGAAATGCAAAGTATCAAAACTAGCAAAACACCACAAGGTAGATGTACAAAATCAAAAACAGGAACATATCTGCAATGGTTTTTGCCAGGTTTCCAAAAGATTTTTAAAAAATATTTAAATTTTAAATCATATTTGAATTGTTTTTGTAAATTTATTTATATGTAAATGAGATGGGCATTTGCTATCGCAATATATCGATCAAAGACTTGTGAATCGAATCAAAATCGTATCGTGACAGACTGTGTTTTCGAGAAAAATCATATCATCATATGGACAAATCAATATACAGGTAGTCCTCGACTTACGACGGAGTTCCGTTCCTGCGCGACGGCATAAAGGGAATTTCGACGTAAGTCGGAACATGCGTACATACTGCATCATATATGTATAAACTCCACCATATATACAGTACTGTATTCCCAAGCACTTAGCCCATCCTAACACGGTACCCTACATAATTATCAAAACACACATACATTTGGGAGCCACAATGAAAGGAATGGTGAAAGGAATGAAAGGGAGTGGTGGCGCAGAGGTTAAGAAGGTGAGCTTGTGATCGGAAGGTCGCCGGTTCAAGCCCCGGTACCGACAACATCAAAGATGTGGGTGGCATAAGTGAAGCGGTCACACTTGTCTCCACCCTCATCTGCCCCACTCTGGGCCCTTGAGCAAGGCCCTTAACCCACACCATCTGCTCCCCCGGGAACCCTAGATATCAGCTCTCTGCTCCACACAGAGGGCTGTGGTTGCTCGGTGGTCTGTGGTTGTGTCAGGAAGGGCATCCGGCGTAAAAACAACTGCCAAATCTTCGTGCGACCAGTTCGCTGTGGCGACCCCTAACGCAGGGAAAAAAGCCGAAAGAAGAAAAAAAAAAAAAAAATGAAAGGAATAAAGAGTTAATTTCCTACTGGTATGCTGGTGAAGCCATTTTCCTCCGTCCCTCCTCCGTATTCCCCATTTGTTTGCTACGTAAAACTGCCGTCCAGCTCGGTCCATCTGCCGTATTCCGTTCCGTTTACGACGTAAAACAGGGTTCACAGTACAGTTTTGTTTTTTGAATGTCCAGAGGATCAGACTTAGCTTTTTTAGAGAGTAATGTCCGCCGCTACGTTAAAACGTAAAACCGGAAACTGCGTAACTCGGCTTTTCAAAATAAAATTTTCAATTTTTTAATTTTAATTTTATTTTTTAATGGGAGATGCGTGTCGTAACCGCGAAACGTTGTAACTCGAGACCGTCGGAAGTCGAGGACTACCTGTAATATCGAATCGTGGTAATGCTGGTGATTTACACCCCCTAGTTACAGATTCATGTATTAAAGTCAATGTATTCTCCAGCAATATTTATGTTCAGGAGCTGGTGCGAACCTGGTCAAAGTTACAGTCAGAGTTGTCCTTTTTGTCCCCTGCACGTGTTCCTTTGTGTGTAAAACCACACACAGCTGAAGACAATGATCCAAAGTGAAACACCGAGTCTGACTCACCTCTGGTTTCTGCGGCTGGCGCTCTGAGTCGACGCCAAACACAAACAGAGTCCTGCTCTTTGCGGCTTGTTGGGGTAGTACCTTTGTTTGTGCATCCATCCGTTCATTCCTCCATCTGACAGCAGGTCGCACATGGCACGCCAGATAACGTGACGCGGGAGAAAACAGAACAAAACCAACGTTTCTAATCGGTCGGAGACAAAGAAGTGAGCAAAATAAGAATAAATCACAGCTGCAGCGGCCTTTGTTTGTGTGCAAATAAATCATTTGCTGGTTAGCCCACATGACTTTATGCTTTAATTTTGAAATCTGCTCACTTTTCAGAACCAAGTAACCAATTTAACTGTCATCATCACTCAGGGCTTCCCGTCCGCCCGAAATGTTGAAAATAAAGTCTGACAGTTCAGTCCCTGTCTTGTTAGGCCACATCACACAACTTGACATGCACCGTCGCTCCAAGATAAAACAATTTCATTTCATCTTTTTGCCGTTATAAAGTCTGACACGTCCTGATGGTGTTCCCTGCATCGGTGTCACCGCGACTTGACGATGAACTGGTTCTAATTTAAAGATGGCAAGAGGTGAACATTTGCATATCTGCTGCACGAAACGACGGCGCTCTCAGCTGTTCTCTGGGAGCGGAAGCTGTTAAACAGCTGTTTTTGTTCTGCTCTGTCAGGTGTGCTATCAACATTCACAGGGAAGCCCTCATCACACACACACACCACACACACCACACACACACTTCAATATTGACTGTTCATTTTGTTGAACTAATGCAGATAAAAACAAACGCAGAGATGGATGCAGACCATTTTGATGGGCCATCAAAGTTCTGAAGAACTTTAAGAGCACTTCTTTTTTCTGTAACAGCACTTCTTTTTTCTGTAACATCATCTTGCTATTTTATTTATTTAAGAACCATTTTGGGATTTACAGTAATTATTTTTTACAAGCAACAGTATAAACTGATCTAAAGCTTCACCCTTTAATCTCGTTTTGGGACTTGAATGCTGGGATTTGCCACCATTCAAATGCCAGAGCGTTAGTGAGGTCAACACTGATGGTGGGTTCAAAGACCCGACGTTCAGTCGGATCTTTCAGTTTGTCCTAAATTTGTGAAAAGAGACGGAACTGTGGAAAAAAATATAAAAATGTATATATTTAGTTCTGAATTTACGCACAGAGAAACAAGAAAGGGCTTTGCTGCCAAATAGCTGCTGCAAAATTGAGATAAAAATCCATCCATCCATCCATCCATCCATCCATCCATCCATTCATCCAACATCTGTAGTCATGCTGCTGAGGTAACAGGTCTTATCAGGAAAACCCAGACACTCCTTTTCCCATCAATGCTCTCCAGCTCCTTCTTGTTAATCTCAAGATGATTCCAGGCCAGAGAGGATAAATAATCAAGAACTTCAACTATCGATTTGATTTTGAGGGACAGCTCTCTGCTTCGAGCTCCTCCCAGATGATGGAGCTCCTCAACTAATTATTACGGTCGAGCCCGGAAAGCAGATGGAAAAATTCGGACCGATCCATGCATTAAAATCCTGTCATCTGTCATGAAGTTCAGTTTGACAACGCCTCTACGTGTCCAAGAAAATGGAGAATCTGGCAAAGAGGTGAGAAAGAGAGTCCAGGCAGGATGGAGTGGACGGAGAAACGTTTCAGGAGTGATTTGTGACGAACAAATGGCAGCAAAGGTCAAAGAAAAAAAAATTGAAGACAGTGGTGAAACCAGCTATGTTTAGTTTGGAGACAGTGACATTGACAAAAAGACAGGAGTCAGAACTGGAAGTGACAGACGTTAAGATGTTGAGGTTCTCCTTAGGAGTGACAAGGATGGATAAGATCAGGAATGAGATCATCAGAGGTACAGCACATGTTGAACAACTGGGAGATAAAGTTAGGGAGGCCAGACTGAGATGGTTTGGACATGTCCAGAGGAGGGACAGTGGGTATATTGGTAGAAGGATGTTAGAAATGCAGCTGCCAGGAAAAAGACAAAGAGGAGATATATGGATGCAGTTAGAGCGGACATGAAGGTAGTTGGAGTGAGGACAGAGTGAGATGGAGGAGGATGACTCGCTGTGGAGACCCCTGAAGACAGAAAAGCCAAAAGAAGAAGAAGAATGACTCAACATGTTAGTACACTTCTTGTTGTTCCAAATTTACAGGTTATGTGTGGTCAGGATGCATTTGGGAATTTATTTTTGTTAAGTTTGTCAGTTAATGATAAATGTTAAATGGACTGTACTTCTATAGCACCTTTCTATCTTAAGACACTCAGAGCTCTTTACATCACAAACTGTGCCTCATTTACCCATTCATACAACACTCTACCATCTCTATACAAAGATCAGTGCTTTATCTTAACAACCTTGTGTTTAAAAATAATACTTTTCTGGGAAAAAGAGATATGTTGAAGTTTTCTTGTGTGGCTAAAGAGGACTTTGAGAAAACCTGCAGAGGTTTTGCAAATAACCCCCACAAACACCCCTCCACCCACACACCACCATCACTGACAGGCGAAGTCATACAGGAAAGGACCGGATGCACAAAGGTATTACCCCAACGAGCCGTAGTAAGCAGGGCTCCCTCAGTGTTCGCTGTCGGCTCAGAGCATCCACCGCTGAAGCGGAGGTGAGTCAGACTTTCCTTCACTTTGGATCACTGTCACAGTCTGTGTGTGTCGCTTCACACACAAAGAGTACATGTACACACACCGTGGGATGTCAGGCGACAGGCGAGGGCATGCCAGGGAGAGCTGTCAGGACTGAACGTTGCTGTGTGCCACGCTCCTGCCCTCCCATAGACGCTCACTTATGTGGACTGTGCTGTAGCTGTGTGCACTGGTGTGCAGGTGCATGCACCGTTGTCCCCAAGCACTTTGGAAGATTTGCTTCTCTTTCTGCCTCTGCAGATTCAATCACCAGTTAAAAAAATAATACATATCAAGCGTTTAACTCCTATTCCGTATCATGCTGGTGAAGATTCTCAGTCTTCCAGGACATGATAAAATCAAAAAGGCGTTCAATACAAGATCAACTGGACTTTATTTGTTCAAATTTTCACAATTTCTCAGTTCATAAATTCCCAGTTTTTTAAAAACAAATTCCTTATTTTGTCTCTTCATTTCCTCCCACCAACAGTTTTGCAATGCAGCTATTTATCTTTGTTAGTCTTATTGATGGAGTGGAACTGAGTATTTTTTTTTAATGTTACACATTTTGCACCACAAGGTTACCCTGCCATCATCTGTTACTAAGATCACTAATGAATTACTTGTCCTTTTTTTATTGTGTATGTTTTCTTACACAATCTAGTCTGAATAGTGATGTCACATAGTCAATGGAAAGTAGCAGTTACAAGGTATCTCCTAGCATTCAGAGTTAGAGAGGATATATTTCTGCAAAAGAACCCCATTTTTACTGTCAATTTCTTTACCAAGTTTTCGACATGACGCTTAAAAGAGAGATGCGAATTGACCGAGATACCAAAGTATTTTTGTAAGAATCGATAAACTCAATAGGAACTCCATTCATAGATAAGATAGAAGGAATGACTGCTGGGACCGACTTCCTGTTTGAAAACAAAATCCCTTTGGTTTTATCAGCATTTAGCACCAGTTTGAGACGGAACAAATCTGACTGGATGATGTCGAAAGACTGTAAGAGCTGAAAACCTTATTGTTTTAGCTCAACAATAAACAACTGTGTCGTAGGCATAGAAATGTAAGGATGCATCAGAAATGATCTGACCTACATTACTTATGTGGATTGTGAAGAGGGCAGGTCCTAAGACTGAGCCTTGTGGTACACCATTGTTGACAGTTAGCTGAATGGTGATAAATGCGTAACTTCTCGACCTTTAACTTTAAGTGACTCAGTGAGTGTTTGGTGGTCATACTGTATCCTGTGGTTCACTCAGAAGGTAACATTTGAAGCCTTTCGACCCTGAGACAGAAAAACAAACCATCCACAATGTATGTTGCCTTTTGTCCAGTCAGGACTATATTTTTTGTACAATTTCTCTTAAAAACGTATTTTCCAGCCTCGTTAATAGAATTGTTGTTTAATCCTTATCTACAGTGCTTGAGCAAATAATTGAAATGTAAAACTAAGATTAATTTGTACTTTTGCTTGTATTTTTCAGATTTTCTATATTAAATTTAAATACTTTGTGAATGTGAATCAGATGTGTTTCAGCCCAAATGATGCAGGAGCATAAATATAGTAATAAATATCTGTTCTACTTTCACGTTCAGTGAATTAGCTCAACCTACAAAGAGGCATCACATGTTGCCAACACCGTGTGGTTGCCTGATACTCGGCTCTTGGCTTCATGAAGCGTGGAGTTACAGCAGGTCGTTTGGCAGGCTGCACTTTTTCTGTCACATTTTCAGATTAAATTCCCTGAGACCTTCTGCTTTGTCGGCAAACAACTCAAACCAAGTGGCAGTAATATCTCCATCAATGGTTAAGAACCACTAAATGTTAGAAAATGGTTTTGTGACGGTATAAATGAGGTAGCTCAGTGGTCAGTGCTACGGTCTCATAATCCTGAGGCTGCAGGTTCGAGTCCCGGTTTAATCAGGAAGGGCATCTGGTGTAAAACAATCACCAAATCTTTCACGTGACTTCGCTCATTGTGTTGACCACCTGAAGACGGAAGCAGCTGAAAAACAAGTAGAATCGCCAAACTTCAAAATAAAATTCCTGTTGTAAGACTTCAGTGAAGTAACAATTGTTCATATCTGTTTAAAAATATATTAGCATTACTCTTATTGGTATAAGAAGTATAAAAACAAGATGTTCCGCCCATTTCTGGATTGTTTTGAATTATACATGTGTTCATGAACATAACTAGATCCGGTCCTCATTACGTCATGCAGCTGATTTGTCAGAGTCAGAGTCAGAGTCAGAGAGAATTTATTGTCATTTGCACCGCATGTAGTACATGTGTTGAAAACGAGATTATGTACACAGGGTCCCAGTTACATCCAACAACAAATGCAAGAGAAATACAATAATAACATCTAGGATTAACTAAGAGAGACATCACATCAGCTAGTAATACACTAAGCCCTAATGTAGTAGAAAAACATCATTATAAACAGCAGCACGAACATGAGCAGATGGTCACAGATGAACGCAGCAACAAGAAACAGATCAGTATCAGTATGATGTGACATTTTGCAGTGTTTATTCTTATTATTTATTTATTCATGAGTCTGACAGCCTCAGGGTAGAAGCTGTTTCTCAGTCTAGTGGTTCTACATTTGATGCTCCTCAACCTCCGTCCCGAGGGGAGTGGTGCAAAGAGTGAGTGTGCTGGGTGAGTGAGGTCTTTCATGATGCAGGTGGCTCTTTTTCTGCATCTGGAGGTGTAAATGTCTGTGATGGTGGGGAGACTGACTCCCACAGACTTCTGTGCAGCCTTCACCACTCTCTGCAGAGCTTTTCTCTCTGCAACTGTGCAGCCTCCATGCCACACGTTGATGCTGGAGCACAGGACGCTCTCCACTGCACACCTGTAGAACGAGGTGAGGACTGGGCTTCTCAGACCGGCTCGTCTCAGCCGTCTGAGGAAGTAGAGTCTCTGATGACCTTTCTTGATCAGGCTGGTGGTGTTATTGCTCCAGCTGAGGTTATCATTCAAGTGTACACCCAGGTATTTGTAGCTGGAGACCACCTCCACCGCAGATCCACCTATATACAGTGGGGTGTGGGTGTGTTTGTTCCTTCTGAAGTCCACAATCATCTCCTTCGTCTTCTTCACATTCATGTGAAGGTTGTTCTCTTTGCACCAGCTCTCCAGATGTTCCACCTCCTGTCTGTAGCTGGATTCATCATTATCTGTGATGCATCCCACCACAGCTGTATCATCTGCAAACTTAACAATATGACAGCCTGGATGTGTGGCTGTACAATCATATGTGAGCAGAGTGAACAGAAGAGGGCTCAGCACACATCCCTGAGGAGAGCCAGTGCTGAGGGTGATGGTGGAGGAGGAGAAGTTGTGGATCTTCACGGACTGTGGTCTGTCTGTTAAGAAGTCTAAGACCCAGTTACAAATAGAGGGGCTTAGTCCAAGTGTGGATAGTTTGTCTATCAGAGTTTGGGGGATCATGGTGTTGAAGGCAGATGTGAAGTCCACAAAGAGCAGACGCACGTATGAGTCCTTCTGATCCAGGTGGGTGAGAGCAGTGTGGACCACGGAGGAGATGGCGTCCTCTGTTGATCGGTTCTCACGATATGCATATTGATGAGGGTCCTCGTTGATGTTGACGGCTGTCTTGATGTGGGACATGACCAGTTTCTCAAAACATTTAGCGACTATCGGGGTGAGGGCCACCGGTCTATAGTCATTCAGACCAGTCACTGTGGAGCTTTTTGGGACTGGGATGATGGTGGCGGTCTTCAGGCAGGTGGGAACTGACTCCAGTGCAAGTGAGGTGGTGAAGATGTCAGCCAGCACCTCACAGAGCTGGTCCGCACATTCCTTCAGAACTTTCCCTGGGATGTTGTCTGGACCCGTAGCTTTATGAGGGTTGATCCTTCTGAGACTGCCTCTCACTTCTGCTGCGGTCACTTTGAGGTGCTCCTCGTCTGGTGATGAGGTGAGTCTGGTGCTAGTTGGTCTGTTTGGATCATCAAAACGTGCATAAAACTTATTGAGGGCATCAGGCAGGGATGGGTCCCTGGGGCATTGTTTGCTTTTGCCCTTGTAGTCTGTTAAGCATTTGATGCCCTGCCACATGCTCCTTGGATCATGTGAGGTGAACTGTCCCTCGATCCTCTGTGCATACGCGGCTTTGGCCTTCTTTATGCCATCATCCAGTTCTCTCCTGCACTTTCTCAACTCCTCAGTATCTTTAGACTTGAATGCAGTGTCCCTGGCTGCCAGCAGGGTGCGGACATCTTTATTTAGCCAGGGTTTTTGATTGGGGTAAAATTTAACACACTTTCTTATGGATACATTTTCAGCACATGTACTGATGTAACCCAGGACAGAGGAAGCATAAAGCTCCAGGTCAATTGAATTTCCATTCGTAGCTGCCTCTTTGAAGACAGACCAGTTTGTGTTTTCAAAGCAGTCCCTCAGCATGGGGGAACTATCTTGGCGCCACGATGTTATCACTCTTTGTTCTGGCATCGAACGTCGGAGTGGGGGGAGCTGTCTAGGGACCAATAGCAGGGAGCGATGGTCGGATTCAGATTTGTAATTATAACCAAAAGAACAATCACAGTTAACAGAAAGTGCAGCCTTTTAGAGATGAAAACAAAAGCTTTTTAAAGGTTTATCAATGGAAATGACTTTTTAATGACATCTGAGGTCACTCAGGAGGCAGCATTCCCTTTTATCAGCTGCTCTTTTGTTTCTGTGACTTCGCTGCAGCGCGTTTGGACTCGTGCACAAACACTTACATGCTTTTTAAAAAAGGTTAAAAACCTCACAAACGGAGCTCCGGACTTTAAAGTTTCAGGCTGCGTGTTTCGCGGTCAAACAGGCAAACATCACACGCAGACAAAAACTGTGCACTCATAATCCGATTCAGACCAAGTTCTTCTACAATAAATGCAAAATGAGTTGCACAACTCCACTTAGAGAAATTATTCCAACATTTTTTTAGGGAATAATTTATCACAGAAGTATTTGTTACATCATGATGGTCTTTTTGATGAACAGTATTATTTTAAACAACCAGAATGAGCATTTTGGACAGCTGAATAACTTTTTGCATAAATGAACTGTACTAGTATGAACGTGAAGGGGAGAACAAATCTGTGAATGATCTGTGGAGGA
>JBBPBX010029484.1:17036-35857 GCA_038048925.1 Garcialebias charrua
CATGACGTGAATGTTCGCTACGGCAGAACTGAGTCGGAAAATCTGTTTCCATCTGTCGTTTTGCGCATCTGCTCATTTTCGAAGATCCCAAAAACCACCTCAAGCGAGCGTATAAACTTTTTGGCGAATTTGAGGAAGTAAATTCGGATTTTGCCGTTTCCATTAAGCTTTTCTGCTGCGATACTTCAAAATGCGCAGCTAGAAACCTTGATGGAAACACGGCTATAGTGAGGCCACTGGAGGCAGGAGAGGTGGTCTGACTGTTAACACACACAACACACATGTGTAAGTTAACATTACAGAAACATGAGGCCCCCCCCACACACACATACAAGTTGTTAAAAGTGCTCACATTGATGTAGAGGAGAGGAGGCATGGAGGAGGCATGGAGGAGGCATGGAGGAGGCATGGAGGAGGCATGGAGGAGGCATGGAGGAGGCATGGAGCATCACCTCAGTCAGTCTGATGTCATTGGACCCAGGAGGGTTAATCACCTCAGTCAGTGTGATGTCATTGGACCCAAAAGGGTTAATCACCTCAGTTAGTGTGATGTCATTGGACCGAGGAGAGGAGGGAACGCAGCAGGTGTCACTGTTAGAAAACAGAAATTTGTAAGTTAACATTACTGTAATGAAACATACGAAACCACACAGACAGCAAGGTGTTGTGCTTACTGATAAATTAAACACAGCCAAAAACAACTTGTCCTTACTGTGATGTGTGTGTGCTGATGTTTGGACCAGGGGGAGGCCTTTCCACAATGCTTTGGAGGGAGGCTGTGGACATGACAAGACACAGGTGGATGATGAAATGCAGCATGAAACTAAACAGAAAAGCAAAATAAAATTTACATTTCATTACTGTACCTGGATGATGAAGCTGTGCAGGTTAGTGGGGAGATGAGCAGGTCAGTGAAGGTGGGTGTTACAGAGGCTGGCTGGAGAGGAGGAGACGTCTGTGGACATGAACAGAGACAGGTGGGTTAACAGATGAAGTAACTGTACTGTACGTAACATAAAAACAAAACAGAAAATGAAAAAGTAAAAGCAAGTTTTCATTACTTTTGGGGAGGGGTGCAGAGGCTGGCTAGCTGACTGAAGTGGAGAGGAGGAGGAGACGTCTGTAGACATGAACAGAGACAAGTGGGTTGACAGATGAAGTAACTGTACTGCACGTAACATAAAAACAAAACAAAAAATCAAAAAGTAAAAGCAAGTTTTCATTACCTTTGGGAAGGGGTGCAGAGGCTGGCTGGCTAACTGGAGTGGAGAGGAGGAGGAGGAGGAGACGTCTGTGGACATGAACAGAGACAGGTGGGTTAACAGATGAAGTAACTGTACAGTACAGTAGGTCCTTACGGTTGGATGCCCAATACACTGGCAGATCTTTCTTATCAATATGCCGTAAGGCCCTGGGGGTCTCAAACTGTTTTACCAACAGTGGCTTTAACTTACAGTCACCAGCAGCATTCGCTCGGAACAGCAACGTGATCCGCTCTTTCCCCACTTTGTGGCCCGGTGCTGTTCTTTCCTCCCTGCTGATGTAGGTGCGGTCGGGCAACCTCTTCCAAAATAGGCCAGTCTCATCAGCATTGAACACCTGCTGTGGCGTGTATCCCCTCTCCCTTATTATGGCTGCCAATGTCTCTGGGAATGTGCTTGCTGCCTCCACATCACCAACTGCTGCCTCTCCTGGTGAAAAAAAACACACACAGGACAAGATTAACCACATGTTACACTGTGTTAAAGGTCAAAGCACAGATGAAATGTTTCACTGACCTTGGATTTTAAGACAGTGCAAATTTGCCCTTTGTCTGAACCGATTAAACCACCCACGTGACGCATGGAATTTGGGCACCTCCACGCCCTCCCCTATGCCTTGTTTCAGATCTTCGTAAATTTTGAGGGCTTTCGCCTGCATTACCATCAGACTTAATGGGATATGCCTCTGGTTGCAGTCCTCTATCCAAAGGACTAAAAGTCGTTCATGAAAAGACAGGTGTGTTAAAGCATGAACTGTACATTACAGAAACATAAAAAAATATTTTAATAAAAGTCATGTGACCCTGTCAAACATCACAGGTAAACAAACCACACCTGTAAACAAACATCACAGGTAAACAAACCACACCTGTAAACAAACATCACAGGTAAACAAACCACACCTGTAAACAAACATCACAGGTAAACAAACCACACCTGTAAACAAACATCACAGGTAACAAACCACACCTGTAAACAAACATCACAGGTAAACAAACCACACCTGTAAACAAACATCACAGGTAAACAAACCACACCTGTAAACAAACATCACAGGTAAACAAACCACACCTGTAAACAAACATCACAGGTAAACAAACCACACCTGTAAACAAACATCACAGGTAAACAAACCACACCTGTAAACAAACATCACAGGTTAACAAACCACACCTGTAAACAAACATCACAGGTAAACAAACCACACCTGTAAACAAACATCACAGGTAAACAAACCACACCTGTAAACAAACATCACAGGTTAACAAACCACACCTGTAAACAAACATCACAGGTTAACAAACCACACCTGTAAACAAACATCACAGGTAAACAAACAAAAATACAGTATTAAAAATATTTAATAAATAATTTAATATTTACTGTATTAAAAAAAAATATTATCTAACAGACACAATAAATAAAAAAATAACATTTTCTTACCTAACAGACGCTCAATCTCAGTTAACATCACAGGTAAACAAAAATATTAAAAATATTTATTGTATTTACTGTATTAAAAAAATTAAAAAATAAAATTTTATTATCTAACAGACGCAATAAATAAAAAATAACATTTTCTTACCCATCAGACGCTCAATCTCAGTTATAACACCAGTGCGTTGTTTAGTTATCACCGTCGACTTCATGGGGGCAGCTCCTCTCACGCTGGCCAAAATGCGGTCACGGTCTGCCTTTATGGTGCTGACTGTGGAACTGACCTAAAATAAAAAATAAAATGTCATTAACTAACAGACGCTTACCGTGCGCTGCATGCTTATTACGGTGCTTATTACGGTGGACTTCATCCGTGCAGCGACTAGAACGCTCGCCAAAAAGCGCTCACGTTCCACCATTACGTATCGTGCTAACGGTGGAACTCACCAGATTCAGAGCTTTGCAGATGGAGGATGTCGACTCTCCCCTCTGCACCCGTTGGATGATGTCCAGCTTCTGCTCCAGCGTGATGGTCTTACGCTTTTTAGGTGCGGTCGCACCAGCAGAAGAAGCTCTGTACTTTGAAGACATGCTTCGAAGAATGCTAAATGCTAACAAAATGCTAATGAGCTGCTGCTAACAATGCTAAGAATGCTAACAAATGTAATCTCTCTGTCTCTCAAATCGCCAAACTGTAGACCCACGCGGCTGCATTCACGCTGTTCGCTTATGTATTACCTGATGAAATCACTCTGCCTTTGTTTTTTGGGGGTGGGGGTACAGTAAAGTAGTGCGCATGTAACCTTCCGCTGCTGTAATTTTCCATTTGTCACGCGAAACATACCCCCCCCACCCCACCCCACACACAGCGTGCCCGCCATGTGCAGTGTACATGTCCACCAGCCCACACTGCCAAAGGTACCAAAATATGGAATATTCTAATTTTCTGAGACACTGAATTTAGGTTTTCATTATCTTTAAAGCATAACCATCAAAGTTACGATAAGTAAATATTTCCCTTTGTGAGTAATGAAGTGGTGTCACGTATGAGTTTCAATTTCTGAAGTGACTTACAAAAACTGTGAACTCTTGCACAATATTCTAGTTTGGTTAGATGCACCTGTACATCATCATCATTGTCATCATCATCAGCTTTATTTATAAAGCGCTTTAACACAGCTACAACTGAAACAAAGTGCTGAACATCAGTTACAAACAAGATAAAAGAGAGAATAAAACCAGAGCTACAAAACAAACACACAGTGAACTAAAAACTCAATTTAAAACACAATAAAATGGCAAGTTAAACAGATAAAATCAATAGAAAAATGAAGTAAAATCAAGTCTCAGTTGAGTTGAAGGCCAATGAGTAGAGATGAGTTTTCAAACAGGTTTTAAAAATGGACAGTGAGGGGGCCTGTCAATGTGCAAAGGCAGAGCATTCCATAACTTAGGGGCACTAACAGAGAAGGCCCTGTCTCCTCGAAGCTTCCTCTTACTCTTTGGAATGACCAGGAGCAGCTGGTCAGCAGACCTGAGTGACCGGGATGGAGTGTAATGGTGTAGAAGCTCTGTCAAATAAGGGGGGGCAAGGCTGTTTAAAACCTTAAAAACAAACAAAGAATTTTAAAATGAACTCTAAAATACACGGGCAGCCAGTGGAGAGAAGCCAGGACAGGTGTGATGTGCTCTCTTTTGCGTGTTCCAGTTAAAAGACGTGCAGAAGCATTTTGCACCAGATGCAGACGTGCAAGTGAGGACTGGCTGACTCCAAGATAGAGATAATTACAGTAATCCAGCCGTGGTGAAATGAAGGCATGGACTTTTTCGAACTGTTGCCATGAAAGAACAGGTTTCACCTTTGCCAATTTTCTCAAATGATAAAAACCAGATTTTACTGTGGCCCTTATTTGACTATCAAGTTTAAAATCACTGTCCATATTAAAACCAAGATTTGTAACTGTATATTTTACGTACATTGTCAGGGGGTCTAAGTCAACTGGAGGGCTCGAACAAACTCCACTAGGTCCAAAAACAAGTACCTCAGTCTTTTTTTCATTTAAATGCAGGAAATTTAGGGCCATCCAAGCTTTAAGATCCTCGAGACACATGTGCGTGTGGTCGCTGGTGGGGCTATTCCGGTTCTCCCCTATGGTCAGATCTGGGGGTGGACGAGTGGTTCGTCCTGTGTGGGTGGCCCTGGGGGCTCTGCGCTCGGGGTCCCTCTTGGGGTCTGGGGTTCTGGTCCCCCCTTTGTCTGCCTCGGGTCTTGAGGGTCGGGTCTCTGCTGCTTCACAGTCACTATTAAATGCTCTATTAGAGAAGCCTTAAACACTTATGCATGTTCTAAACCACACACAAATAGATGCAGGGATTGTTATGTACCTTAGAGGTAAGACAGTTTTAAAAACATAATTGTTTTGTTTAGGTTGGCTGCAGTCTGCTAAACAAACAGTAGCAACCTACTGCAACACTTTTTTTTACTCAGCCTGCTTCAATCAGGCTTGATTAGGCAGAGCTACTGCCAAACTGCAGATCCTGCCTATAAAACATTTAGGCTGTGGTCATGAAGAGCACAGAGGTTTGATGCATGAAACAGGGGTTTGCTGCATGAAATGGAGAAGCTGAGCTTCTGTGGAGTTATCTGAAACAGATTGTGGGACCAGGGATGTTCTCTGTCCACCTTGGTCATTTTGGTGAGTACTCCTGAAGGGAGTTGTGTTTTGAGCTAAAGCTCTTGAGGTTTGGTGCTGTTTAAACAACTCATGTAGAGCAAGTGTGCTCTTGTAACAGCTCTAGTGCTTACTAGGGTTGTGTGAAGCTAGAGTAAGCTAGTGGAGGCTAATGGAAGCTGTATGAATCAAGTTTAAGCTTGTTTGAGGCAAGTATGGAAAGACACCAGATGTCAGCTAAGGTTTGTAGGAACCAGCTGAAGATACACTTAAGGTAAATCTTAGTGTTGAGTGACAGCCTTGGTGCTATGTGGTGTACAAACACTGAGGAGAGCTCTACCCTCTCTAATTGTTTGTGAGTTTGCTCCTAGGGGAGTAGTAGAGTTGTTTGAGCTCTTGACTCTATTTGTTTATTTTAGAGTTCTGTGTAGATTGAAGCACCATAAGTGCTGGTTGAATCTTTTGCCTAAACTTAGGAAGTGTGGGCCTGTGCCAATGAGGCCCGTTTGAGTTTAGTTAAATTTTGGGAGACACTGAGGGCAGTGTATGTACAATTGTCCAGGAGGAGGACAGCTGAGGTTAACAGTGAGGGACTGTTACCTTTTCTCTTTTTCATTTTTGTTGTACTTTTGACTATGTGAGTGTTGGTAGTCCAGTTTTCGCCTTTTGTTTGTGTAGAAGGATTTTTATTAGGTAGATCGTCGCCTGGGGAGACACGACGACCCTGTACAGGGTTGAGTTTGCCTGGGTGGCGTTTTATTCTTTTTGGCCAGACTCACCGGTCCACCATTTCTTTGTACTTTTTATTATTATTTTTTCTTTTGGATGCTGAACAAGACGAGGATGCTCCAGTCCTGGTGGGAGAAGCCTGGGAGGACCTTGCCATCCTGGAGTACTTTATTTTAGTTTAATAAAATTTGTTTTAATTCTTTTTCTGTGTCCAGTGTCCACTTTGTATGTTTTGGCCTTTATGGGTCGTAACATATAAAATGGGGGCTCGTCCGGGATGTGAATGAATGAGCTAGTTTAGTTGTGATTAAGTAGTTGTCTGGGATATGAATGAACAAGCCTGGTTAGTTGAGGTTGTTGTCTAGGATATGTGTTTGTACAAACGGTAGTAGTAAGCTGCGTGTTTTTTCTGTGCACTTGCTGTGCATGTTGGTGATGGTCTATTTTTGAACATACATTGTTTTAGCTTGTGTGCTTAAATATTTAATGGGGGGGCTCATTGCTGAATTAGTTTAGTTAAAACACAGTGTTTGTGACAGGCAGTTTCTCATAGCTTTGTGCTATGTTTTTGTGTGTTCTGTGCAGTGCACAGCTGATGCACCTATGGTGCTTGATTGGTTGGACAGTTCTACTGTTCACATTACAGTAATTGGGGGCTTGTCAAATAAACGTGAACTTTAAAATCTAGTCACCTCATTTTAGTTGAGGACTTGACTTCAGCAGTTTAAAAGCTGGCTGAAGAATTTGACATTTCATTATTTCACAGCAGCTTCTCTTTTGTGCTGATTAAACTGAGTACTGTGCTGATTGCTCTGAGTACTATCAGCTGTGTATACGTGTACTGCTGTTGCTTGTGGTACATTCAAGGGCAGTAGGACTCTTGTGTGTTGGTTCACTGTAACCTGTGATCTATGTGCAGGACATTTGGTGGTGAGCTGTTTGGGTAAGCTGTTTAAAAAACAGTTTACTTTTTTGCTCACAAACATGGCGTTTGCTTTAAAGAGATTTCTTGAACAGCCCACGTTTGATGGCTTCAGAAACTGCACGAGAGCGCAGATGTTGAGTATAGCAAAACAGTATAAAATTGACACTAGAGAATACAAACGTGATGGTTGGTTTGTGGGTAGACTGCTATCTGAATTAATTCAACTTGGGGTTGTTGTGATGAATGATCATGGGCATTTAAAGGAAGATGAAGCTGCCTTAAGACAAAAAGAGTTCAATCAAATGAGGAAAGAAAAAGAGCTTATTTCACAGCAGCTCGAAACAGCCAAACGGAAATTACAACTTAAACATCAAACTTTCTTAAAAGAACAGGAAATTAAACGACAAAGTATTCAAGCTGCCCTGGATGAGAAGAAGCGTCTTCTGGACCAAGAGTTGCAGAGAAAGTTGAGAGAGTTAAAGCTCCATACTGAACAAAGGGAAAATCACCATTCATGTCCCACTGTGTGTCATATAAAGGTGACACCGGTGCCTTGCACTCAAGAAGGTGAGCCTCTCACACTTCTACAGGAGGTGGCGCCTCAGGAACATCGACTGGAGGAGGAGAAGAATGAGGATGATGTCAATTTGAGTGATAGTCTTTTCTTGTTTTTGGAATCTGACTTAATCCCAGTGAAGTCAGATGGGGATTTGAAAAACTTGGAAGAAAAGAAAGATGACATCGACATGAGTGATAGTTTTTTATTGTTATTTGACACTGAACAAACCCAAGTTCAGTCAGATGAGAACATAAAAAAACTAAATGAGCTGAAGGAAAATAACATTGATCTGTGTGAATGTTTTTTATTTAGCTCTGAAGCAGAGGAAGTCCCATTGAACTTGACTGATGAGGACCCAGAAGAAACGGTTCCTCCTGTTTCTTTTCATTCTTTTGTAGCTCTTACAGAAAACAATGAAGGAGTTGTGAAAAATGATGATTTCTACCTAAGAAATAGTTTTATGATGATCACTGAAGTGAAACAAGTTCCTGTAAAAACAGAAACATTTGTAGGGGAGTTGGATGAAATAAAATTGTTGCTGTCTAGACAACAGCTGATTGATCTTCAGAAAGAAGACAACATTGACATGAGAGACAGTCTTCATCTGCTGTTTGGAACTGAACTATCCCTAGTTCAGTCAGGAGAGGACCTGAAGAGCTCAGAGGAGGTAAAGACATGCATACCCATTCCTCCTGCTCCTTTATGTCCCATTCCAGCCATAGGAACGAGAGAGACAGTGGTGGTAAACAACGTGGGGCCGGCATCTCAACAGGAAGCGGCAGATGAGTCTGAAGAACTCAGCTTGTTATTGACTGTGCAGTTTGAGTGTGGTACAATGCTGCCACATCAAGTTGATCAAAACTCTTTGTCTAACACACTCTCCTGTATTTTCAGAATAACTGAAATCACATCTGCTACAGTTGAAAAGAAGGTGTCATTACAGCTGAATTGAGAGAGTTGTCCAACACTGTCCAGTGCTAAGATAGAGGAGAACAATTTCCCTCTGCCTGCAAAGAAATTACAACTCTCTTCGTCCCTGACTGACCTCATCAGACATGATGTTAGGGTTTGTCAAGCAAAACAAAAGCTTGTCAGATTTATGTCAGATCAGAGACGCCTTTTTGGTTTTAAAATGTTTTGAATGTGACTGTAGAATGTAGTGTTAGCGGTTTGATGGACTAGTTTTTAATGATGTTTTTAGTCCATTTAGGTGACGTGACCGCTACATTTTTAACCCTCTGTTTTTATTTTGTATGGATGGATGTGTGACGTTTTCCCCTTACATACACATCACCCCCATACAAAATACTTGCGGTGGGGGTGTTATGTACCCTAGAGGTAAGACAGTTTTAAAAAACATCATTGTTTTGTTTAGGTTGGCTGCAGTCTGCTAAACAAACAGTAGCAACCTACTGTAGCACTTTTTTTTACTCAGCCTGCTTCAATCAGGCTTGATTAGGCAGAGCTGCTGCCAAACTGCAGATCCTGCCTATAAAACATTTAGGCTGTGGTCATGAAGAGCACGGAGGTTTGATGCATGAAACAGGGGTTTGCTACATGAAATGGAGAAGCTGAGCTTCTGTGGAGTTATCTGAAACAGATTGTGGGACCAGGGATGTTCTCCGTCCACCCTGGTCATTTTGGTGAGTACTCCTGAAGGTATTTGTGTTTTGAGCTAAAGCTCTTGAGGTTTGGTACTGTTTAAACAGCTCATGTAGAGCAAGGGTGCTCTTGTAACAGCTCTAGTGCTTACTAGGGTTGTGTGAAGCTAGAGTAAGCTAGTGGAGGCTAGTGGAAGCTGTATGAATCAAGTTTAAGCTTGTTTGAGGCAGATGTGGAAAGACACCAGATGTCAGCTAAGGTTTGTAGGAACCAGCTGAAGATACACTTAAGGTAAATCTTAGTGTTGAGTGACAGTCTTGGTGCTATGTGGTGTACAAACATTGAGGAGAGCTCTACCCTCTCTAATTGTTTGTGAGTTTGCTCCAAGGGGAATAGTAGTTGAGCTGTTTGAGCTCTTGACTCTATTTGTTTATTTTAAGAGTTCTGTGTAGATTGAAGCACCTTAAGTGCTGGTTGATTCTTTTGCCTAAACTTACGAAGTATGCCACTGAGGCCCGTTTGAGTTTAGTTAAATTTTGGGAGACACTAAGGGTAGTGTCTGTACAGTTGTCCAGGAGGACAGCTAAGGTTAACAGTGAGGGACTGTTACCTTTTCTCTTTTTCATTTTTGTTGTACTTTTGACTGTGTAAGTGTTGGTAGTCTAGTTTTTGCCTTTTGTTTGTGTAGAGGGATTTTATTAGGTAGATCGTCGCCTGGGGAGACACGACGACCCTATACAGGGTTGGGTTTGCCTGGGTTGCGTTTTATTCTTTTTGGCCAGGCTCACCGGTCCACCATTTCTTTGTACTTTTTTTTTTTCTTTTGGATGCTGAACCAGATGAGGATGCTCCAGTCCTGGTGGGAGAAGCCTGGGAAGACCTTGCCAGCCTGGAGTTCTTTATTTTAGTTTAATAAAATTTGTTTTAATTATTTTTCTGTGTCCAGTGTCCACTTTGTATGTTTTGGCCTTTATGGGTCGTAACAAGGATGCACATGCAGGTATCGTATGTAGACCCATCATCACCAGGGACCCATCTCTGCCTGATGCCCTCAATAAGTTTTATGCATGTTTTGATGATCCAAACAGACCAGCTAGCACCAGACTCACCTCATCACCAGATGAAGAGCATCTCAGAGTGACCGCAGCAGAAGTGAGAGGCAGTCTCAGAAAGATTAATCCTCATAAAGCAACCGGACCAGACAACATCCCAGGGAAAGTTCTGAAGGAATGTGCGGACCAGCTCTGTGAGGTGCTGGCTGACATCTTCACCACCTCACTTGCACTGGAGTCAGTTCCCACCTGCCTGAAGACCGCGACCATCATCCCAGTCCCAAAGAGCTCCACAGTGACTGGTCTGAATGACTATAGACCAGTGGCCCTCACCCCGATAGTCGCTAAATGTTTTGAGAAACTGGTCATGTCCCACATCAAGGCAACCGTCAACATCAACGAGGACCCTCATCAATATGCATACCGTGAGAACCGATCAACAGAGGACGCCATTTCTTCCGTGGTCCACACTGCTCTCACCCACCTGGATCAGAAGGACTCATACGTGCGTCTGCTCTTTGTGGACTTCACATCTGCCTTCAACACCATGATCCCCCAAACTCTGATAGACAAACTATCTACACTTGGACTAAGCCCCTCCATTTGTAACTGGGTACTAGACTTCTTAACAAACAGACCACAGTCCGTGAAGATCCACAACTTCTCCTCCTCCACCATAACCCTCAGCACTGGCTCTCCCCAAGGATGTGTGCTGAGCCCTCTTCTGTTCACTCTGCTCACATATGATTGTACAGCCACACATCCAGGCTGTCATATTGTTAAGTTTGCAGATGATACAGCGGTGGTGGGATGCATCACAAACAATGATGAGTCCAGCTACAGACAGGAGGTGGAACACCTGGAGAGCTGGTGCAAAGAGAATAATCTTCACATGAATGTGAAGAAGACAAAGGAGATGATTGTGGACTTCAGAAGGAACAAACACACCCACGCCCCACTGAACATAGGTGGATCTGCAGTGGAAGTGGTCTCCAGCTACAAATACTTGGGTGTACACATGAATGATAACCTCAGCTGGAGCAACAACACCACCAGCCTGATCAAGAAAGGTCATCAGAGACTCTACTTCCTCAGACGGCTGAGACGTGCTGGTCTGAGCAGCCCAGTTCTCACCTCGTTCTACAGGTGTGCAGTGGAGAGCGTCCTGTGCTCCAGCATCAACGTGTGGCATGGAGGCTGCACAGTTGAAGAGAGGAAAGCTCTACAGAGAGTGGTGAAGGCTGCACAGAAGTCTGTTGGAGTCAGTCTCCCCACCATCACAGACATTTACACCTCCAGATGCAGGAAAAGAGCCACCTGCATCATGAAAGACCTCACTCACCCAGCACACTCACTCTTTGCCCCACTCCCCTCAGGACGGAGGTTGAGGAGCATCAAATGTAGAACCACTAGACTGAGGAACAGCTTCTACCCTGAGGCTGTTAGACTCATGAATAAATAAAAATAAAATAAAAATAAACACTGCAAAATATCACATCATGCTGATGCTGATCTGTTTTCTTGTTGCTGTGTTCATCTGTGACCATCTGCTCATACAGACTCATGTTCGTGCTGCTGTTTATAATGATGTTTTTCCACTATATTAGGGCTTAGTGTATTACTAGTTGATGTTTTTCTTAGTTAATTCTAGATGTTATTACTGTTTTTCTCTTGCATTTGTTGTTGGATGTAACTGGGACCCCGTGTACATAATCTCGTTTTCATCACATGTACCACATGCGGTGCAAATGACAATAAAGACTCTCTGACTCTGACTCTGACTCTCTGATATGTAGATGTGTATTTGAATGTATATGCATGAGTTCGTATGTATGTATATATGGGTAGGTATGGGTATTTATACATTTATAGAAATGTATTGCAAAATCATGAATATTCTAAGTTCTTTATACATATGTACTATATTTTGTTGTTGTGTTTTGTCATGTTCTTTGCAGGTCTACAGACAGTGGTCAGGTGTTTTGCCTTGTGCTCTCTTTGTGTATATTTCTTATGTTTTGTAGTCTTACGTTCCGTCTTTCCTTTCTTTCTATCCTTTTTTTAACTTGGCAATCATCAGCATAGCAGTGAAAGGCGATGTCATGTTTTCTAAAAATCGATCCCAGAGAAAGCAGATACAAAGAAAAAAATCAAAGGCCCTAAAATTGATCCCTGAGGTACACCACATGACAAAGGAACAGAAGGATTCAAACCCAGCAATTTTTACAGAAAATGTTCTGTCAGCCAGATAGGACCCCAACCACTCAGAGTAGTCCCACCAATGCCTACTTGATGCTGTAGACGTGACAATAAAATGCTGTGGTCCACTGTGTCAAACGCAGCAGTTAAATCCAATAACACAAGGATCACATGATCACCCGATTCACATGCCAGAAGGATGTCATTAAAAACTCTCAGCAGAGCGGACTCTGTGCTATGGAGAGTTTTAAATCCAGACTGGAACACATCCATGATATTATGTTCATCCAGGAAGGATTTTAACTGAGCATAAACAATTTTCTCGAAGATATTTGGCAGGAGGGGAAGCTTGGAGATGGGCCTAAAATTTCCCAACATGGTGGGATCAAGACAGGGATTTTTTTTAACAGGGGCTGCACAACAGCATGTTTAAAATTAGCAGGGACTACTCCAGATAGCAGACTACTGTTAAAAAGGTTGAAAACCAAGTGTTTAAAACAAGGGAAAACCTCTTTAAGAAAGTGTGGTGGAAGAGCATCACAACAAGTCATCTTTCATCCAGAGAGGAAGATAGTCAGTTGTTTCATCAGGTTCACATGAGTTCATCATCACAGTAGCCCAATTATCAATATGATGTCTACATGGAAGCATTTTGTTTAACAGTGTAACATAAAATAACTGCAATTTCTCATAGTAGAAAATGTCTCATTTAGCAGTTTTGACTCAGTTTATCTGTCAAATGTTTTGTGTTAACATCTGCATGCTGTCTGTGTTGTATTCTTTGTGGTGATTTCATAGATTTTTTTCATAACAAGTACTTTTTTATTTTACATAAATTGCAATTTTTTAATGTTTTCCAGTTATCGTCTATAATTTCCCTCAGTGATCTCTGGTTTCAGCGCCCCTCTCCCTCCGGTTCTTCATCTGATAATCGCTGCAGCTGAGACCATTCTGTAATCACCTCCACAGCATACTTATAGTCCATCATGCCGTTGCTCTGGTTCCTTTGTCCTTGTGTGTGCAAGACAGCTTGCACATACAATTTTTAATTTTTTTAATGTTTGTCATGGTCATCAGTTTTTGTTCATTATGAGTTCTTCCGTTTCTTTTAGTCTGCACCAGAATCTCAACAATATTGTGCTTTTACATCCAAACAACCCCTTGTGTTCTGTCAAGTCTCGATTATAGTTAAAATGATGATTTTTATCTTTCTATTTTAAATAAGTAAATGTACACCAATGCCTCAAAGAAATTATTTGTATTGTGTACCAAGAAATGGAAAGCAGTGCATCTGAAGCTCATTAACAGCTGTTCATTCTGTTAACATTTCTGGACAAATTCATACAGTAAACAGTTTAGTTGGGCAACAGTTTCTAAAATAAACCTGAGCCATTGATGAGAAAATATGGCAACTAATAACCATCAGTGTGGCTGGTGAAGTGGACCCAAGAAGGCAGGCAGGTAAAAACCCAACGGTGTTTGGTAAAGAAGCCATGCAGGCAGGACAGAACATGTAGAGCAGCGAGTGCATCTGGCAGTAAACCAGGGAAGTGGAGAGCAGTTAAGATTGAGTAGATTGGAGATAATTACAGATGTGATGACAGAAAACCTGAGGAACCAGGAATAAAACTTCTGTCAGACCAAAATGTTAACAAAAAACGGAAGGCTGGATATATTTCATAAACCAAAAACAAGCTAGCGGCAACAAACAAGTGCAACAAACTGATACTAGCACTGATATCTGACAGACCAGACTAATTGTCAAATAAACTGTCACTTCCCTGACTGGAATGAAAACAGCAGCTTATTATCCGAGTAAGACTTTGTTTTGATATAGTTGACATGCTGGTTTTATTTCAAGGCTCCAGATCAAAAAATGATGGCACCGCCTCCTTAAAATGTGAGCACACACTTTTAAATTAAGGGTACTGTATACAATATAGAGGTGTCCATATCTGTTACAAAAGGGGGTAAAATAAAAATGTTAACAACAAAGGCCAATTTTTATTATTACCTTGTGGTGGACCACTAGGGGGCTCTACTCACACCCAGTGGACCGAAGGTATTACAGGTATTACAGGATGTTTTATTGTGAAAGGTCCTGAGGACCGGATGTGGTATTGGATATATAAGGCGGTGTTGGGTGTTTCCCACCAGTTTTAGTAGGAGTTGATTAAAAGTGAAGATCTACATCCCGTCTCCTGTGTCGTCTCTTCACCGCCTCCTACAACCTCAAGTCAGAAATCTGGCATCTCATGTTTGCAGGATTCTCAACTAAAGTCTAATTTGTTCTTTTGCTCTTTCCACATCAAAATCAGAGATTACTGAAAATTTCCAACAAATTTTATTACCTTCAGAGTTGGCCAGCTGTAGTCATAAATAAATAAAAAATTAAATATTGTCTTGGGGGCCAGATGAACATGTGCCATATTTGGCCATTGGGCTTTGAGTTTGATACCCATGGTGTAGAGTGTATAGTTAAATGTGCGATAAAGAGCTGATATCACAAGTGGAGTTCCTCAAGGCTCTGTACTTGGATGAAAGCTATTTATTTTATATGTGAATGACTTGGTAAATGTGTCAGGACTCCAAATGTGTCCTTTTTGCAGATGATACCACATTTTTTTTGTTTGGGTAAAGATATAGAACAGATGTTGGAGTTGATAAAGACAGAATTTGTCAAAATACAAACTTGGTTTAAACTTAATAGATTATCATTGAATCTAGATAAAACTAATTACATGATATTCAGTAATGAAAAGAAAACTGTTGATGTTCCATTTAAAATTGAGGGTGTTGAGATTTGTAGAGTGAGTGAGGTGAAGTTTTTGGGTGTTATTATTGATGACAAACTGACATGGAAACATCACATAAATTCTGTAAGAATAAAAATAGCTAAATCTATTGCAGTACTGTACAAAGTCAGAGACTTATTAAATGATAAAGCTTTGTATTTGTTGTATAACACAATCAGTGTTCCACACTTAATTTATTGTATTGATGTTTGGGGACAGTGGTGGGCAACGCTAATCCAAAAATTAGTTCCGCTATTTCTAAAGCACTAATTAATTTATTTAGGTCCGCAATTTCAAAAGCACTAATGTCTTATGAAAATTAGGGGAAGCTAATTCTAATCCGCTAATTAAATTCAACAATTGGTAGCAGCAAGTTATGCAATATTTGCACTACACTGCCAACTAGCGGTGCATGAACTGTTATACAGTAAGTTGTTTGAGTTTCAGAGTATTTAGTTTGGTTCTCTTCAACAGGTTTGACAAGGACAAAATGTACCCATTCCAAAGTCTGTTAGCTAAACTGCAGACATATTTGGCTGTTTTTTTTTTCTTCTTTTGTTACTTTTAGTACCACTAGATCGCATGTGTCAAACTCAAGGCCCGTGGGCCAAATCCGGCCTACCATAACCGTTTCTGTGGCTCTCTACACCCTAGAACTTCAAGATAACAGTTGTAAGCATGTTGCTCTCAGGTGGTGGGTCCCCATCCCTACACTCCCTGGTCTCTCTGTTAATTGTCTTGCTTATCTCCTCCATTTTGTTGTCCAGGTGTTTGTGATTGTCATGCTGTGTGTTCATGTACCTGTATATAAAGTCAGGGATTTTTTAATTGATAAAGCTCTGTATATGTTGTATAACACAATCATTGTTCCACATTTAATCTATTGTATTGAGGTTTGGGGAAAAGCGTGCAAAACAATTACAAAGCCTGTTTTTATTTTACAAAAGAGAGCTGTAAGAGTAATCACCAGAAAACATTTCAGTCACCCATCAAACACCTTGTTTCTTCAGCTAAATTTATTGAAATTCCAGGAATTGGTAGAATATAGTATTTTATCAGTTATGTATAGGGCTCATAATAACACATTACCTTTAAATATCCAAAGAAATTTAGACAAAGTTATTACAATCTTAAAGGGACAGATATTCATCAAACCACAATTCAGAACCAGCTTAAAGGGACGGTCTACCTCAATTCAGGGAGTTGGATTGTGGAATGTTCTGGAGAGTGATGTTAAAAATGCAAAATCAATGTATACATTTAAGAAAAAGGTCAAAAAGGACTTGCTCAAAAACTATATATGATGTAGCTTAGTGTGTTTGTGTATTACACTTATGTTGTACTTATGATGTAGCTTAGTGTGTTTGTGTATTACAGTTAGAAAAATTAAGTAGAGTTATTCATTTTGTGATGTAGTTTGAAGGTTATCATTGGTTGAACAAACTGTGAAATAAGGGGCAGATATAATAAGATTTCATCTTCTTTCTGCTCCTTTCATTTTATCCTACTTGTATTCTTGTATCTGATGAAACTGTTTTGTATTGTTCTTTTAAAATGAATGAATAAACATCAAATCAAATCAAATCAACGGCCCAGTCAGAGTCCAGAACCTGAACCTGAAGGTGGGACCTTCAGAGAGCTGAGCAGAAACCTCAAAGAACTGAAGCAACAATGGAAAGAAGAGTGGGTCAGAACTCCTCCAGAACCAGGAGAGAGACTGATGAAGTCCTGCAGAGAACCACAGAGGGTTCTGCTGCTGAAGGAGGTTCTGTTGGGTCAGAGGCACAAGCTGAGGTTAAATTTTAATGATTTTAGAACTTGTTAAAGATCATCCATCCAGCCATCCAGCTAACTGTCTATCCATCCATCCATTCAGCTAAAAGTCTATTCATCCTTGTATCTGATGAAACTGTTTTGTATTGTTCTTTTAAAATGAATGAATGAACATCAAATCAAATCAAAAATAAGTCTGTATCTCTGTGTTTATCATTGTCCTGGCATTGTCTCCTGTTGCCTCTGTCTCCTGAGTTCCTTGTGATTCCCTGAGTATGTAAGTTTGCTGCCCTGTCTATTTTATGTTCTTAATTTCTGTGGCCGTCGCGGACGCCATTTTGAAGAGTCCTAATGGTGAACTACTTTTTTTAAATCCAGCAGATTTGACCATTTCGTGAAACTCTCAAGCTCAGAAAAACTTGTGCTATAACGTCAGCTATGAAATATATTTTTTCTCAGCAAAGAAATAATTGTTTTACCGTGTTTTGTTGTAAAATCCTGGCTTCTTTGGCCGTCGCGGACGCCATTTTGAAGAGTGCTAATGTGGCGAACTTCTATTTTTAAATCCAGACGCGTCGCGTAGGCCCTGAGAAACATCCACAAGTTCACCCTCCATGTTAAAAAGTCTTCGTCTGACTCTTCGAAAACAAGCAATAAGGCTGCAGAGTAACACACTGGCTGCTAACTGCTATAGAGAGAGCACACACCAAGAGACTGAGGGGGACGCTTTTTTGTCACGGACCACATCCGGCGCTGCTCGTAAATACGTTATTTCGTTTTTACTGATAGATAATTAGTTATTAGCGGTACTGCATTTTAAATAAAAATAGCACAAATCCGCTTATGAATTATAAAACTTAGTCAATCCGCTGTAAAGCTAACAGATTATTTAGCTACGCTATAAGCGGATTAGCGCATTAGCGCTACCTGGCGGTCGAGGGCCCACCACTGTTTGGGGGAAAGTGTGTAAAACAATTACAAAGCCTGTTTTTGTTTTACAGAAAAGAGCTGTAAGAATTATCACTAGAAAGCATTGCTGTCATCCATCAAGCACATTATATTATCAACTGAAGTTATTGAAGTTCCATGATTTGGTAGATTATATTTTATCAGTTATGTATAGGGCTCAGAATAACGCATTACCTTTAAATATCCAAATGCATTTTGTTAAAAGACAAAGTTGTTATAATCTTAAGGGGACAGAGATATTTGTAAAACCAAAATTCAGAACTAGTTTGAAGGGACGGTCTACCTCAATCCAGGGAATTGGATTATGGAATGGTTTGGAGAATGAAGTTAAAAATGCCAAGTCAATGTGTACATTTAAGAAAATGATCAAAACTGAATTGTTAAAAAATATATATGAAGTAGTGTAATGTGTATTGTATTAGTTAGAAAAAATTAGAGTTGTTCATTTTGTACTGTTACTGGAAGATTATTATTGTTTGAACTGATTGTTTGAAAAAAGGGGCAGATATAATGAGATTTTTTCTTCTTTCTGCTACCTTTCATTTTTTATATTTTGTATGTTATCGTTTATGGGATTTTTTTTGTATTGTATTTTTTTTAATGAACAAATTTTATAAATAAAAATAAATAAAAATATTCAAAAGTACCGGTACAGCTAAATGAACCTCACAGAAGCTCTATTAATTATTTTTGTGCAAATCTGATAATTGTCTGGATGCCCTTTATTGATTACAAGCAGTATCCATCCATCCATCCATTTTCATCCGCTTATCCGGGGTTGGGTCGCGGGGGTAGCAGCCTACGTAGGGAGGCCCAGACTTCCCTCTCCCCAGCCACTTGGAGCAGC
>JBBPBX010029485.1:0-29318 GCA_038048925.1 Garcialebias charrua
GCCCAGAGTCCCCAGGACCACCCGAACAGGACGAGCCACTCGTCCACTCCCCAGATCCGACCAAGGGGAAGAACCGGACGAACCCCACCAGGGACCACACACAATGACCCCCCGGGGTCAACAGCGACAAATGCACAGGCCCCCGCCAGAGCCCGCTGCACCGATGTAGCCCCAGGGCCGGACACCGATGCTCGGGCACCGGGGACGCCCACCCCTCAGGCCCAGACCCGACAGGACCAGAGGACCCGAGCCCCGCCAGGCAGCCACCAGGCCGAGCCGACCAACGCCCAAGCGCCCAGCCCCAGATAGTGAGGGTCCCAAGCACGCCCGCAGGCAGAGGAACACCCACCAGGGGGCCACGTGGCAGGAGCGCGACACTAGGTAGCCTCAGAAGTATCAGAGAGGGGGTAGTCCAAGTCCCAGCCTGACACTTAAACATTCATACACAGACACACTCATTTAGACCCACCCTCATCCTCACCCTCAGTCATAGAAAGACAAACAATAACGACACGTTCCATTCATAATCCCGAAGCACACTCTATACCCCCCAGGTCCAAGACATGTACCTGCTCCCTACATGGGGCAGCCCACATCCAAACCCAGGAGGTAGGCCCATTCATTCTGGGGTGGAGAGTAGCAGACATCCAAGATCCGGCCCACCCCGCGCCCCGCCGACAGGACAGGGCAGGACACTCGAGCCCAAGCAGCCCCAGAGGGAGCGCACCGCCAGTCCCGCCCACGGCAAACTCGCAGGCCCCGAACCCCCCCACACCCCAGCACAACCCCTGACGGCCCACCCCCAGAATGTCCGCCAGGCAACCAGGGGGGTAAGAGAAAAATAAATAAATAATATATATATATATAAATAAATACATAAATAAATAAAATTGAAATTAACAAATCAAGACCCCGACACACACACCCCCGTCCCCAAATGTATTGTTGGTGAGTGTTGTTCTAAAGTGTACTTAAAAAGGAAAGAGAAGGAGCAAAGGCTGGCATTGTACCAGTTTCCCCTCCACTCCAACTCTAACCCAAGCCCTAATTGTCTAAATGCATAATGTTGAGTGAGCACAGGCATGGGGGCGAGAGTGATGTCATCCCGCCACCCATAACAATGTGCTCACTCCATTCCCTATATGTGACTTTTATGAAGAAGTTTATGAATGAATGTCTAAAGTGTATATAAAATTGAGTCCCAGGTGTTCTGAACAACAGAGATGTAGAACCATTGCAGCACACCCGAGACTCAAATTCCCTACATGTATTAATTTAAGATGAAGAGGGCGGAGGTGCGTGTTGAGGGATGGGGAGAAAAATATCTGCAGGAACAGTGCTCCCACAGCGAGTCAGCTCCCCCGCTGACCCTGCGTACCCCCCCAGCTCGCCAAGGTCCACCCAAGGAGCGAGGAAAAAGAAACACCTCTCCGACCGCCAGGCCATTGAGCCAAGACCAGAGAGGGACACGGCCCCGAGGGCCGCCAACAGCAGAACCAACAGCCCACACCCACCAGGGCCGCCGTGACCCCTGCGAACCGCAGTCAGCCCGCCGCCCTAGAGGACACAAAATCCCACATGGACGACACGGCCAAGAGCGCCCGCCCAACCGCCGACAGAGCCAGGAAGCACCAAGAACAGGCCCCAACCAGGGCCCGCACACCGGCCAAGCATAGTCCAAGTCCAAGTGTTGTGTGAGACTCTAATATGTAGTGTTTTTATCTCTCTAGGTGTCTGTACTATATGTGGCTGTTCCAACACCGAGTGGCCCAATTTAACAAAGTCCTTCAGAGCCGGCACGCAACTAAACTCGGCTGTTTGGGTCTATCAGGGTGTAAAAGTTCAATTTACGAGGTCTTGATGTTCAGCCTGGTCTCCTAGTTCCTACCTGGTTCCCGGGCAGGTGCACACTGACTCCAATGGTACCAGATCTCCCCCTTTCCTCTCAGCCTGACTGCATGTGAGGTTCTCTCTGTCACTTGTTAATGACCCTCAGCAATACCCACTCGGCCGTGGGCAATGAAGGGTCTTCTGATGGACCCTGTTTCTCGTGAACCTGCTAAGTAAAGTTAGACACCAAAGCTTTTAACTCATTAAAGTATATTTTATGATCCAACTTACGGTCCTTCTCGGTTGGTAGGGAGCCTGAGCGTGGTCCAGGGAATGGTCGACCTGTGGTTAACTCATAAGGAGAGAATCCAGTTCCATTATTCACAGAAGTTCTTATAGTCATTAGAGAAATCGGCAGACCTGAAAGTGAAGAATGTACCCCACTCCCTTAAAAATAAGACCTGGCTGTGAGTAGAACTATGTGTTGATGTGTTCTGAACTTGACCTCTAACCTTATGAAAGTAGGAAAAATGTTGAATGTGAATAAAAGTTAAAATATAGCGGTAAATAGTTGACCCCTAAATCAACTCCAAGTTCTTAAAAGGTAAGACTAAGATTAATAATCAGGGTTAATTATGAGTAGTTTGAGACGGTTCATACTTACAAAAATACTGTACCTTTTCACTCAGCTTATAGCAGAAATTACACATAAAAGTAACATATCATGCAGTGGAAATACAGAATTCACAAAACATTGTACACCTGTGGTTCTATACACCTTATTCCTGAGTCAATAAGTCATCTGTAGTCCAGTCAAGTCAATTGTGTATAAATCTACAGAACCACCATATTTCTAAAAAAAATCCTCTGATCAGTTCCACTTCAGGTTTGAGTGGTTTGAGCCTGCAGGCCAGGAAACATTTCCAAGGGGCGTCCCCCATCCTAGAGATCTGCTTAACACACAGTTCACAGAGGAAAAAAAACATTGTTGTTAATTGCTCATATAAACCTTTAAGACGCCTCATGCTGTATGAGTGACAATTTCGTTCATTCCAAATCTAAAACCTCTATATAACTAATGAAAAATAAACGTTCAAGACTGACGTTGCGCTCAATATCGACGCAAGTGGATTTTTTTCCAATTAATCAGTCCTCCTTATTATGCTTTATATAGTAAAATGTATTTACCGGTACCCTCTATTAGTTCATTAGTTATTTACAACCTAGTTATTTTCTTATTATGCTTTATGCACCACCTGGTGGTGGTTGGGTTAAATGCAGAGACCAATTTCGTCTGTCAAGTATGGGAAACATACACAGATGACAAAAATGTGAAATTTAATTTAATTTAATTTGATATAGTAAAATGTATTTACCCTCTATTAGTTCATTAGTTATTTACAACCTAGTTATTTTTAGGGACCAATTTCAGCCTCTCTATTTTTAGGAACATCTGTCAACCTCTCCCCCTTATGAAACAAAACTCTACCTTGTTTCAATTCTGTAGTCTGCATGCCAAAGTTATTTGGTTGTTAAATTGGAAATTGTGTCTAAATTTACCATCCTTTAACCTGAGCACTAGTGTCAGGATCCCAGAAAAAATGTTTCCTAAACCCCAGCCTATTGCCACCTCTAATTCGGTTTTCACAACCATATAGCTAACTGTAATCTACGGTATCATCACATTGTCTTTAAAGTTATAATCATTCACCAAAGTGTATCCCTTGTGACAAATCAGATTCCCAACATGCACTCCGCCAAGGACAACTGCTGCCCTCTCTTTAGCTCCACAAAACATTGTATGAATGTTTGTGGAGACACATATTTATCCTGCAAAAACAAAATTATAAAAGTTATCTTATTTCAGTGTTAGGAGCCGGGATCGTTGTCCCTGTCTCATCACAGAGTTACAGAAACCAGAAAAAGTAACTCGTCAGGCCCACCTAAGTACTGTACAGTTTAAACTAAGAATCATGTGGCCTGCGCTGGCAAGCCCTAAATGTGCATATGTGTTTCATTTAAAAACGTATCATAGCAACTGTAGATTTGATCCCTGATACCAAGGTCATGGACAGATCCTCACAGATCAATATGGGGTGCGGCCTTTGCTGGACTGCTGGTATGGGTCACTTCAGGACCCGTTCTCTTGTCTGTTTGGAGAATGTGTTCAGCCTTCTCTTGTTCCAGCCTCCAGTGAGATGTTCACTGGGTTCTGATTCTCGTCAGGATCCCCCAAATCCGGACCGTATATTCTGGCCATTTGTGTCTGATGACCATGTTTTGACAGTTCTTTGACAAAGTTTTTGTCTCTGCTTGGCTGAAAGTTTTTGTGGACAGTCTTTTGTTCTTTGATGACAGTCCAGTGCATTGCCCTTCTTTTGGTGCCTTTATTGTTTTCAGTCGTTCTTTGCGTAAGCCCCTCAAAAGTTCTTTGAGCAGGGTTGCATATGAGTCCAGCCATGTTGTTGTTGTTCTCAGTGAAGTCATAGTGAGCCAGTTCTGGACACACCTTCATATTAAATCTGATCCGATCTGATCAATAACCACAGTAGCTGAGATTCAAAAGTCAGATGCTGCATGTGTTTTGACAGAGGCCTATCTTAATGCATGTTTTACCATTATGTGTTCTGCAAGGATGAGGTGGGATCCATAAGACTCACTCTTGCCATTCCACCAACACTGTCCAATGAGGCTATTTCAAAAAATAGAAAAAATTAAAAAATCATTAACAGACCAGGATCAAATTAATTTTCTGTTAACGAGCTTTATTATGGATCCATCGACAGAGGCATCTTTTAATCTGATCTGCACAACAGAACCAAAACATTAGTTTACCTAAAAGTGAAATAATCAATTACCATGAAACCAAAAAATAGTGTAGCCTACTTTTATTTCAGAAAATATAATGTACTGTTTTCTAAGACCACCTTGCTAGTATACAGTCTATGATAATTAGCCAATTCCTTGAACCTTCTAAGATCTGCCCTCGCGTTGGATTTATTTATGTATTGTGTAAAATTTTCATGTCTAAACGGCACCGCGGGATGCCCTCCTAAATTGTCAATTTGAAATTGTTAAGCTCATTTATTCAAAGTCAAAATATGGGCTCGTTCATTTTGGCCTGTTGTTCCAGGTATAGAACTATTAGTCGATTTTTTAAAGTCCAATTCTCCATTTGTTATAAATTGCGATTCACTTTATGTCCTCAATAGATTAAAATTAAAGGTGTATTTATTTAGGACCTGTCTGTGAGGGCTACTCTTTCTTTTTATTCTTCAAACCTCAATCTGTCCTCTTGTTGCTTTTAATGTCCATAATTCATACAAGCCAATATCAAACTTAACTTCCATTGTGCTACGTGTTAATACCTTCTATGTGTGCCTAGTTAATTAAATGTTTGTGTTGTACACGTTTCAGGGGAAAGAGGTTGTCAGTCCCTCCTGTTCTCTTTTTTTTAATTCATCTGACTCCAAAAATTCCCATGGGCTCACCACCTGTGGGAGGGGCCAAAGGGGTCGGGTGCAATGTGAGATGGGTGGCGGCCGAGGGCGGGGACCCTGGCGGTCTGATCCTCGGCTACAGAAGCTGGCCATTGGGACATGGAATGTCACCTCTCTGGTGGGGAAGGAGCCTGAGCTAGTGTGTGAGGTTGAGAGGTTCCGACTAGAAATAGTCGGACTCACCTCAACGCATGGCTCTGGCTCTGGAACCAGTTTCCTTGAGAGGGGTTGGACACTCTTCCACTCTGGAGTTGCCCCTGGTGAGAGGCGCCGAGCAGGAGTGGGCATACTGGTTGCCCCCCATCTTGGTGCCTGTACGTTGGGGTTCACCCCGGTGAACGAGAGGGTAGCCTCCCTTCGCCTACGTGTGGGGGGACGGGCTCTGACTGTTGTTTGTGCCTATGCACCAAACGGCAGCTCAGACTACCCACCCTTTTTGGAGTCCTTGGAGGGGGTATTGGAGAGTGCGCCTCCTGGGGACTCCCTTGTTCTACTGGGGGACTTCAACGCTCACGTGGGCAATGACAGTGAGACCTGGAGGGGTGTGGTTGGGAGGAACGGCCCCCCTGATCTGAACCAGAGTGGTGTTCTGTTATTGGACTTCTGTGCTCGTCATGGATTGTCCATAACGAACACCATGTTTAAGCATAAGGGTGTCCATATGTGCTCTTGGCACCAGGACACCCTAGGTCGCAGTTCGATGATCGACTTTGTTGTCGTCTCATCTGATCTGCGGCCGCATGTCTTGGACACTCGGGTGAGGAGAGGGGCGGAGCTGTCTACTGACCACTACCTGGTGGTGAGTTTGCTCCGATGGTGGGGGAGGATGCCGGTCAGACCTGGCAGACCCAAACGTATCGTGAGGGTCTGCTGGGAACGTCTGGCAGAGTCTCCCGTAAGACGGAGCTTTAACTCCCACCTCCGGGAGAGCTTTGAACACGTTCCGAGGGAGGCGGGGGACATGGAGTCCGAGTGGACCGTGTTCCGCGCCTCTATTGTCGAGGCAGCTTATCGGAGCTGTGGCCGCAAGGTTGTTGGTGCCTGTCGAGGTGGCAACCCTCGAACCCGGTGGTGGACACCGGCAGTGAGGGATGCTGTCAGGCTGAAGAAGGAGTCCTATTGGGCCTTTTTGGCTTGTGGGACCCCGGAAGCAGCTGATAGGTACCGGCAGTCCAAGCGGCATGCGGCTCGGGTGGTTGCTGAGGCAAAAACTCGGGCGTGGGAGGAGTTCGGAGAGGCCATGGAGAATGACTTCCGTACGGCTTCGAGGCGATTCTGGTCCACCATCCGGCGTCTCAGGGGGGGAAAGAGGTACGAGACCAACACCATTTATGGTGGAGGTGGCGTGCTGCTGACCTCAACTCGGGATGTTGTGAGTCGGTGGGCGGAATACTTCGAAGACCTCCTCAATCCTACTGGCACGTCTTCCACTGAGGAAGCAGAGCCTGGGGACTTTGGGTCGGGTTCTCCGATCTCTGGTGCTGAGGTCGCCGAGGTGGTTAAAAAGCTCCGCGGTGGCAAGGCTCCGGGGGTGGATGAGATTCGCCCGGAGTTCCTTAGGGCTCTGGATGTTGTAGGGTTGTGTTGGCTTACGCGACTCTGCAATATCGCGTGGACATCGGGGGCAGTTCCCTTGGATTGGCAGACTGGGGTGGTGGTTCCCCTATTTAAAAAGGGGGACCGTAGGGTGTGTTCCAACTATAGGGGGATCACACTCTTAAGCCTCCCTGGTAAGGTCTATTCAGGGGTTCTGGAGAGGAGGGTCCGTCGGATAGTCGAACCTCGGATTCAGGAGGAGCAGTGTGGTTTTCGTCCTGGTCGTGGAACACTGGACCAGCTCTACACCCTCAGCAGGGTCCTGGAGGGTGCGTGGGAGTTTGCCCAACCAGTTTACATGTGTTTTGTGGACTTGGAGAAGGCATTCGACCGCGTCCCTCGGGGGGTTCTGTGGGGGGTACTCCGGGAGTATGGGGTACCAGGCCCTTTGATAAGGGCTGTTAGGTCCCTGTACGACCGGTGTCAGAGCTTGGTCCGCATTGCCGGCAGTAAGTCAGGCTCGTTTCCAGTGAGAGTTGGACTCCGCCAAGGTTGCCCTTTGTCACCGATTCTGTTCATAACTTTTATGGACAGAATTTCTAGGCGCAGCCAAGGTGTTGAGAGGATCCGTTTTGGTGGCCTTAGAATCGCTTCTCTGTTTTTTGCAGATGATGTGGTCCTACTGGCTTCATCAGTTCGTGATTTACAACTTTCACTGGAGCGGTTTGCAGCCGAGTGTGATGCGGCCGGGATGAGGATCAGTTCCTCCAAATCCGAGGCCATGGTCTTGAGCCGGAAAAGGGTAGCATGCCCTCTCCGGGTCGGGGAGGAGGTCCTGCCCCAAGTGGAGGAGTTTAAGTATCTCGGGATCTTGTTCACGAATGAGGGAAAACTGGAGCGTGAGATCGATAGGCGGATAGGTGCAGCGTCCGCAGTGAAGCGGGCGCTGTACCGGTCTGTCGTGGTGAAGAGAGAGCTGAGTCAAAAGGCAAAGCTCTCAATTTACCGATCGATCTACGTTCCCACCCTCATCTATGGTCATGAGCTTTGGGTTATGACCGAAAGAACAAGATCTCGGATACAAGCGGCTGAAATGAGTTTTCTCCGCAGGGTGGCTGGACTCTCCCTTAGAGATAGGGTGAGAAGCTCAGTCATCCGGGAGGGACTCGGAGTAGAGCCGCTGCTTCTCCACATCGAGAGGAGCCAGTTGAGGTGGCTCGGGCATCTGGTTAGGATGCCTCCTGGACGCCTCCCTGGTGAGGTGTTCCGGGCATGTCCCACCGGGAGGAGACCCAGAGGAAGACCCAGGACGCGCTGGAGGGACTATGTTTCTCGGCTGGCCTGGGAACGCCTTGGGATTCCCCCGGAGGAGCTGCTCCAAGTGGCTGGGGAGAGGGAAGTCTGGGCCTCCCTACTTAGGCTGCTACCCCCGCGACCCGACCCCGGATAAGCGGAAGAAGATGGATGGATGGATGGATGGACTCCAAAAAATTTTTAAAATCTGTACCTGCATCCTTTTACTTTTATTAAATGTTTCAGAACGAATAACCCAACTGGATGACTAAATTAAATTACAAATAAAAGTGACTCCGACCTGTTTTTGGTTTCTCTAGAAATTATTACGCTTCTGTCTGCAGTACCTTTTTTCGTCCATTAGGGATCTCCGTTATACTCCGGCTGTACAGGAAACGACTGTGTCTTTTGCCTCCCTCCTCCCGGGTCAACATTCACAAGACGTGTACATTCACTGGAGCAAAAGTACGTCTTCCAAATCGGTAATCAAATTTCTCTGCTTCTTATATATGAGAAAATACAAGTATGATACGTTCGGTTCTACATCCTGACGGCCTACACACAAATTATAAGGACGACGCCTCGTGAACCACGTCGAACCTAATGGCTGTTGTTAGCTTTGCTGTTAACTGCTCTGTTCGTTTACAAAAACTAAATTTGGATTATTTAAATGCGATACACGTCTTATGGCCTTCCCATTCAGAGCTGAATTTCTATTTTTCATTTCACCCACATTTATTCCTAATTGCGCAACAGCACCACTAATCTAATCACTCTGTAGAAAGTTATTTAATCCTGTTAAAATGGAGAATGTAAACCGTTTTAATGCAATGTTCATTTTGCGTTTCAGGAAACTAGCATCTACTACTGTACTGAGGAGGTGGAGACTACGTTTGTTTATATATTAAATTATCTAAATAAAACTATGTTCTAACCTCAGCGCCTCAATGTTTGTTTTACCATTTCTGGGTTTGTTGACTAAAATTTTATCTGGCAGTTTCCATCTCAGAGATTGCTCAAGGTTTTTTCTTGTTATATTATTTTCAAATTATTTTTGTTGTGACCTATAAATATAATAATAATAATAATAATGCCACATTTTATATGCCTATATAACTTAAAAGTCTAATTCAAGTTCTTAAAACCCTATTCAGTTCTTATGGGTGTGAAGAGTCATCCATACTGTTCTATACATTAACCCTATGTTTCCTATTTTACTCCTGGTTGCCAGAAAAATACAAAAAATCACAGAACACTCTTGAGTCGACACAAACAATTAAGAACAACTTATACTCGCACAGTGAAACACAATTTCACAAAACACATTCCCCTTTTTTTTATAACCAACGCAACACGAACACAACATATTGGAACAACCAGTGAGACCACAGTTATTCCCCGAAAGGAATGTCCTTTAGCAATCTGAACATTCCTCAGGGGCAAGCCAGATTACCAGGATTATTTTACTGCGAATCTCACACAGGAACTCTTTTCTTGTAATTCACTCACGCAGGTGGACTTTTTGACAAAAGACAAACATCAAACATGAAAGACAATGGACAGGCCAACTTTTGCACTTCATTCACCTGGAACAACCAGTGAGACCACAGTTATTCCCCGAAAGGAATGTCCTTTAGCAATCTGAACGTTCCTCAGGGGCAAGCCAGATTACCAGGATTCTTTTACTGCGAATCTCACACAGGAACTTTTTTCTTGTAATTCATTCACGCAGTCGGTCTTATAGTTCATGACAAAAGACAAACATCAAACATGAAAGACAATGGACAGGCCAACTTTTGCACTTCATTCACGCGAGACTTCTGACACCATGAAAAGAACCTTCAACAATGGGAAAAAATGACCTTTTGAATTTTAATAAAATATATGGAAGTGTGTGTTGACTCCTTTATCAGACTATTTTATCATTTTTTCAACAATGGGAAAAAATGACCTTTTGAATTTTAATAAAATATATGGAAGTGTGTGTTGACTCCTTTATCAGACTATTTTATCATTTATTTTGTTCTTTAAAATTATCTCTTAATTATTTTATTTGTTTGTGGGTTTGATTTTTCAATACCTTTATTCCTAGTGTATTATAACGTATTTTATGCACGGTAATATACAATACACCACCTCACCAGATTCTGCTTCTACTTATCATGAATCAAATTATAAGTAGATTTAATTGACACTGTTTTATAGTTAGCCACAAAACCTAACAAGACAACAGTAAACTCAGTCTAGGGTTACAGGAGTGACGGCGAATATTTATTCTAAAACCCCAACCCCCTTTCAACCAGATGGACCCGTCGGACCACTGGGAGCGCGACCACTACGTGTTTTACTCTAGAATCTGTATCTTGGCTGGAAACTTATAATTCTACCTTTAATTTTAACGTTAGGTATTGTTTGTGCCTGTTTCTCCCTGAGTTATGTGTTTGTGTAATGGTTAGCACTCTTCTGGTTATACCGGAAATGAACACACACACTTTCAGTGAAACAGACAATGGCATGTAAACATAATAAGCTTGATACATGAGTTGATCAAATACGTTGCTATATGAATACAACAATTAATTTTATTTTTACAACACCTGGAAGACCATGGATCTCACAAACTGGTTCTTCCTGTCTTTTCTTCCCAAAACAACAACAACCCTCACTGATTTAAGAGCCTGGTGTGTCCTTGTAATAAAAAACTACTTCACCCTCACTGAAACTGAACCCCATGATGATGGGAGACGGAGAACTGTCATTGCCGGAACACCTACTACTTTCAAATGGAAAACTTTATTTGTTCTGTTACTTCTTGTCTCTAGAATCAAACCAAATCATGGCCTCCCGCTGTTACATGACATTTATACACCACTTGAATTTAAAAACCAGTCTGGACTGGGCTTTATACATTTAAATGTCAGAAGTCTCATATCTAAACTAGATGCAGTAAAAATCTGGGTTCAGTCCATTGAAGCAGACATAATAGTCTTATCTGAAACATGGCTCAGCAAAGCTATCTCTGACAAACAAATTTCCATTCCTGGTTACAATGTTTTTAGATGTGATCACCCCAAAAGAGGTGGTGGAGTGGCTATTTATATCAAGAACAAATTCACAGCAAACCTTCTGTCTTCGTACTCAATTAGCAAACAACTTGAGCTACTGGCACTAACACTAGACTTCCCTGACAGTCAAACAATCACTGTGGTGGGTTGTTACAGGCCCCCATCAGCTGCCAGTGAAGCCCTCACTTCCTTGAGAAATTTTCTGATGGGGCTAAACGTCAAGGAGCTACTACTAATTGGTGATCTAAACCTTGACTGGTTGACCTCTACTTCTGACAATCTTAAATCCATCTGTGATTCATTTAATTTAACTCAACTAATTCAAATGTCAACACGCCCAAATAACAAAACCCCTGACAAATCCACCTTACTGGACCTTATTCTAACTAACATACCTCACAAGTACACAAATGCATGTGTGTTCGCTAATGACCTCAGTGATCACTGCACCATTGCAGCCGTAAGAAACGGGAAGTTACCAAAATTAAAACCCACCATCATCTTCAAAAGGGATTTAAAACATTTCTGTGAGCAGGCCTTTCTTCTTGACTTAGCCACTTTCAACTGGAGTAGAATTTCATTGATTGATGATGTAGAATTTGCACTGGCTTACTTCTATGAGGGTTTTCAAAACATAATCAACATACATGCTCCATACCGTAAATACAGAATAAAGGGACGTAAAAATCCTTGGTTTTCCCCTGAGATAGGAAATCTGCTCAAAGAAAGAGATGCTGCCTGGGCTAAGGCCAGAAAATCAAAAACTGAACATGACTGGCTCAGTTTCCATTAGGAACAAATGCACAACCCTAATTAGAAATGCAAAATCAAATTACTACCTGGACGAATCCACCAAAAATCTAAATGATCCAAAAAGGTTTTGGCAAACAGTAAAATCAAATTCTGGTCAGACAACATCCACTGATTTACCCAGCTCCATTTTGTTCTCCCTCTGCTAAAAGGGGGTGAACCAACTAATGTCAACAACTACAGACCAATCTCTAAATTATGCATTCTTGCCAAACTGTTTGAAAGACTTGTCTGTGATCAGCTAACTGATTTCCTACAATCAAACCATATTCTATCACAATTCCAGTCAGGATTCAGAAAACAGCACAGCACCGTCACTACAGTTCTCAAAGTATTAAATGACATCATACATGCCCTGGATTGCAAGCAACACTAGACCCTTTCATAAGACAGGTCGGTCCGGCTTTTATGCGTGTTCAAGCCTCCAACGAGCATTCAGAAAACACGCAAACGTGGTTTGGCGGATTAAATTGACTTGCCTTTGATCCCACCCTGACCCGCCACGGTTGATAGTGTCAGCCCCGGATCTGAGCCGCGCAGACCCACTTCTGAATGGAAGACGCGCGATCCGCGCTCAGAATACAGATGACATCAGTGTGAGACCGCTGTCAACAGGCAGATTTATATTAAAAATGACACGAAACCACTGTATAAACTAGTTTCACTTTTGTTTCCCCTCTGTCTCTGAAGCAGCGCGCTGAGTATGTGTGTGTGTGAGTTTGAATAGGTTCTATTTAGGGTCTTGAACACGTGTGTGTGTGTGTGTGTGTGTGTGTGTGTGCGTGCGTGCGTGCGTGCGTGCGCGCGCGTCCATTTATTTATTGCTGAGGAAATATTTAAAATAACACGACACGACTGTAAGCTAGTTTAGCTGTTTTTCCCCTTCTAGCAGCAACGCAACGCGCTGAGTGTGTGTGTGTGTGTGTGTGTGTTTGATTTGGTTCTATTTGGGGTCTTGAACACTTGTGTGTGTATGTGTGTGTGTGTGTGTGTGTACGCGCGCAGCCAGCTGTCCCATTTATTTATTACTGAGGAAATATTTAAAATAACACGACACAACAACTTGTACACATCTGTCCCACAAAAAATACGTTGCGGTTCAGTTCTGCTCTGCTCCACGCCTCTTTTGGCGTTGCAGCTGATCATATGAACACGTTTCTTTGAGCGGGACATGCCCGCCTTCAACTGTTGTCTTATGAATGACCTAGGGAGGGTTAAATCCGGACTGGTCTGTGCGGGAATAGCGCGGGTTTGATTTATGAAAGGGGCTACTGTGTTGCCCTATTTATAGACCTGTCCAAGGCATTTGACACAGTTGATCACAGACTACAGTATTGACGAACATCCTGGAACACTCTGGTCTATCAACACATGCAGTCTCCTGGTTCACCAACTACCTAACTGACAGAACGCAGTCTGTTCATGTAGCCGGATCTTCCTCTACTTTGTTAGATATTGTGAAAGGGGTGCCACAGGGTTCTGTCTTGGGTCCCATTCTTTTCTCTCTATACATCAACGATCTTTGCAGTGATCTGTCAAATGCCTCCCACCATTATTACGCAGATGACACCATCATCTATTGCTGTTCATCCTCCCTCAGCCAAGCTTTCACCTCTCTTCAGGATGCTTTTAATATTATTCAGTCACGTCTGCAAAAACTTAGACTGGTCCTAAATGCCGACAAAAGCAAAATCATGGTTCTATCCAACAGAAAGCAGCAACCAGCACGGTGGGCAGCACAGTGGCACAACTGGTAGAGCTGCTGCCTCTCAGCGAGAAGGTTGCCGGTTCAAATCCCGGTCCGGGGCCTTTCTGGGTGGAGTTTGCATGTTCTCCCCGTGCATGCGTGGGTTTCCTCCGGGTACTCCGGTTTCCTCCCACAGACCAAAAAACATGCTTGTTAGGCTGATTGGTGACTCTAAATTGACCCTAGGTGTGAGTGTGAGAGTGGATGGTTGTTTGGTGTGAGTGAGACAGGTCCCTCTTGTAAATGAGTCCCCGTGACTCAACGAGGCTAGCCTGTATAAATAAAGGTTGAATGAATGAAAAAAACAGAGAACCCACCTAAAAGTGGAACCCAAGAGGGAAAACAAATAGAAATAGTCTCCACCTACAGATATCTAGGTTTCAACATTGACAATGAACTGTCTTTTAAAACCCACATCGCAAAAATGGCCACTAAACTCAAACTGAAGCTAGGTTTCTTCTTCAGAAACAAATCCTGCTTTTCATGCAAAGCTAGGAGAACATTAGTAGCTGCAACATTCATGCCAATACTGGATTATGGTGATGTGCTGCATCAAAATACCTTCAGTCCTTAGACTCCATTTACCACGGTGCCCTTCAGTTCATTACTGACTCCAGTTATTGCACTCATCACTGTGAGCTTTACGTCAAATCTGGCTGGTCATCTCTCAGCACTCGCAGATACACTCATTGGATATCCTTCATCTACAAGACCCTCCTAAACCTAGTCCTGTCATACCTCACCTCCTTAATACAAACATTACAGTCATTACTCTCTGCGCTCTAATGATCTAGTCCTCCTGTCAGTTCCTCCGGTCAGAACTGAACTAGGAAAAAGAGCGTTCAGCTTCGCCGTCCCCTCAGCCTGGAACAACTTACAGAAAGATCTGAAACTATCAACATTCATCTCTCCTAGTTCCTTTCTGTCAACCGAATTAGAAAATGTAATCAAGAAACTTGATCATTGCAGATGTTTCTAAACATTACTTGTGCAATTTACATGGCAGTGTTAATTTTTTAACTTTATCTACCCAACCGATGTCTGCTTGTTTTGTATATAATGTATATAGAAATCTGTCATATTCTGTTGGTTTTCAACTGTCAACATACTGTGATTGTAGTTTTCTTTATTTTCTTTTTGATAAATTCAAATGCCTATTGTCAATTACCATGTGACGTGTGCTGCTGACCACTTGACCAGGTCACCCTTGTAAAAGAGATCTCGATCTCAATGGGCTCTACCTGGTAAAATAAAGGTGATCGATTGATTGATTGATTGACCATAACAAATAAACCAACAAATATTTCACATCAACAACTTTTTATCTGTTTTTGTTGAAATAAACGTTTTCCTCCACAGAGATCTGAGAAACTGATGAAGGTCTCTGATTCTCCTCTTCCTCTCTGTCCAGACTCAGTCAGGCTGGTTGATGGGACTAACCTGTGCTCAGGCAGACTGGAGGTGAACTTTAACCAGTCCTGGTCCTCAGTGTGTGAAGCTGACTTTGACCAGCAGGATGCAGAGGTGGTCTGCAGGGAGCTGCACTGTGTTCCTCCTCCAGTCCTCCAGGGGGCGCTCTATGGAGAAGTGGAGGCTCCAACATGGAGCAGAGAGTTCCAGTGTGAAGGTAACGAGTCTGCTCTCCTGGACTGTAGAAGCTCAGCTTCAGCTAGAAACACCTGCTCACCTGGAAAAGCTGTTGTACTCACCTGTTCAGGTAGACGAGGAGCTGCAGACTTGATGCTGTTCACTGGTTTTCTTCATTTATTCATTATTTTTCTGTCTCTGTTCAGATGGTGTCAGGTTGGTGGGAGAGGCCAGTCGCTGTGCTGGGACTCTGGAGATGATTTACCAAAAACAGTGGAGACCAGTGAAAGACTTTTATGACAACTGGAACAAGAGCTCAGCTGCTGCAGTGTGTTCTCAACTGGGTTGTGGTTCTGTTGTGTCAACAAGAATATTAAAGAAAACACGCAGACCTGTGGGGTGGATCAGTTCTGACTGTCTGGAAAGAAAATCTGCACTGAGAGATTGTTTAGGTTTTATTTCTCTTGAATGGACACGTCAATCTGACAAATGTTTAGAGGTGATCTGCTCAGGTAAAACTGAACTCTAACATGTAACTTTGTAAATGTTCCTCCATCAGGTTTCAAATGTTTAAACAGTTCTCTTAAAACCGAACTTGTGAACCTTTAGACTAATGTGAACTTGAAAACTGGAGTAATTACCACCTGTAAGTCTTCTGTCCCTCTCTGTGCTTTATCTTTGACTCTAAAGGCCCACACTGTAGAAGAAGCTGTCATGTTTAAACATGCTAGTTGCCATGGCAACTTATCTGAGCTAACCATCAGAGTTGCTGCTGAACTCAGAACATCTTTTCACTGTTTTACAATAAATATTGATCCATTTTTAAATGTTTGTTTTCTTTTTGTTCCCAGATTTGTTGGTTGATCCACATATTTTCCTGTCTTCCACTGACGGGGTCTCCAAAGCCATAAAACAGGGGTCTGAGGTTCCCATACTCTCAGATTTCAGCATCATGTGCTCCATCAAACCTCAGTACCAAGGTGGTTCCTTCCAGCTCCTCTTCAACACCTCCAACTCAACACAGAACTACACCCTGCCAGCTGTCAATCACTCCGCCCACTTCCTGTTCTCTGCTGCAGACCACACCCACCAAGGAACCTACAGCTGTGTTTATCATGTCTATGTTTTCTCCCATAACTTCTCCTCTAGGAGCCAGACACTCATCCTCACCATCTCAGGTAACTTCATGGAGTCCAGCAGGAAAACTGTCCGATTCATTTGGACTCATCAGAAATTATTAATTATGAATTAAAACTTAATTTTATATATTTAACTAATTTAGCTGCAACCTGATGAGGGATGTGTTGAATTCAGTTTCAGGATATTTGACTGCTTTGATCATCAGGCTAGTTGTGGTCCTGCTGGGTTTGATGGGATCCATCCTTGTCCTCTACTTCTACTTCAAGGTACTTTATGTATCATGCATGATATATTCAGTTAGAAATGTTTTTGCACTAATTATAAAACCTGATGTTTCAGACCAGCAGCAGCCAGAAGTCAGGAGCAGAGAAAAAGCATCATGTTGATGGTTCCAGAGCTGAAGGAGAGGAGGAGACTGCAGTCTTCAGGGATGAGTAGAGCAGGATCTTCACATTCAGATGAAGAAACAGTGACACGTTTCAAACAGCTGTTCCCTCCACATGGAGACATGACAGACCCTGATGTCATCTAGACCAGCACATTACAGAGTGTTGTGCTTCCAGGTGGAAGAAAGTTCTCAGATTTCACCTTGTTCCTGGGATCAGAGAGAAACAATCCTCAGTGTGGATTCTTTTATTGTGTCTTTCTGTTTCTGATGCTGCTTTTTGTTTGTGCCATGAACTTTTCCACACATGCTGTTGTGTGATGATTTATAGATTTGAGAGTCAGCTGACATCAAATCAAAGCAACAGTTGAAGTTGGAGCTAAACTGAAATGTAGACTTTCTGCTGCATCAGTGTCAGTATTAGAGCTCCTGTCACTGAGAGGAAACAGAAACTTGATTCTCTGCTACATTCAGCTAAATGATGCATCTGAGGTGCATTTGTTCACGACGTGGTGATTTCAACAGATTTAGAGAAGAAATATCTGAAAATGTGCTGATTTAGTTTTATTAGTTTATTATTAGTTTATTGTAGTTTAATGTTTATTATTTGATGGATTTATAGTTGATTTGATGTCAATGTTCATGTTTTTGTGTGTTGCTGTGAAAAGTTTTCTCCTGCACTGAAGTAACAACTTCTGGCCTGCAGACTTTATTTACCTGAACATGTTTGTTAGAGATTTAAAATCAAAGTTTTATTTTCTGTTTAAATAAAGGTTTAAAACTAAACTGTCAGGTTTGGAGGTCAGACTAGCCTGGTTAAAACCAGACCCTTGTCCTTCACTTCGCTTTGTACAAAGCGAAGTGAAGGACAACAAGGATCTGGTTTTAACCAGGCTAAGGTCAGACATGAGCCAGAATCACTTGGAGAAGTTCTTCTTAGTTCTTTATCACATTCTTAAACCGTTTTCTAAAATCAGAACATTACATAAAAATATTATTTCATTAACAAAGATAAACCAACATCTTCACACTGGAGTTGTGACAGTTTTCTGTTCTGGATCGTGTGTGTTAACAACACTTCAGCAATGACTGTTGCTCCTCAAATTGCTGGGAAGGGCCAAAGGTCATTTCAAATCTATTTACTGTCTGATTGATTTGTGTGATTTTTACTTTTTGAAACATTTAGCTTCGTCGGCCATGTTTTTCTCATTGAAAATGAATGGAGCTCTCATCACATCCTACAAAACCTTTAAAACATTTTACTGTTCATAACAGCTTTTGTTCTAGTTCAGCTTTTTTTCAGCTTCCTTCTGCCAAATTCAGCTTTTTTTACTTCCCTGTAACATTTTCAGCTATTTGTGGCTTTCTTTTGGAATTTGTTGGATAATTTCCACATTTTGTGTTTCTGNTTTGGCTTTCTTTTGGAATTTGTTGGGTAATTTCCACTTTTTGTGTTTCTGTCTAAAATTTTAATAATAATTGCTTTATTCAGTTTCTCTCTGATTTATTCAGCTCATGCTGCTCATTTTTGTTACATTTAAGCCCTTTTCAGCTTTTTCTACACTTTTCTGCTTTCTTTCTGTTTATTTCCACTTTTCTTTTCCTGCTTTCAGTAAATGTCAACTGTTCAAGTTCATCAGGAAACCTGTTCAGCAGCTTTTAGCAAAAATCATTCAGCAAAAGCCTTCATACTGCATTTTCACAGGAAATTACATTTTCAAGTTATACATAAATTACATTTCAGTTATTATATTTCAAATATGTTGAAATATTTTGATTGTTTTATATTTTGTTGAACATTTAAGTTGCTTATTAAAATGGAGAAATATCCAGAAGTTTAGATCAGCTGTAGAAAACAGTCCTGTCAGACTGATAATGTTGCTCAACATGAATTCCGATAAAAATGCAGCATCCTCATGCAACCACATGGAGGATTTGAAAAATGAGTTTAACTGTTTTATGTGTTTTATCTGGATGTAGGATCATCTTTCTGTCCAGAGGAGGAAAACCTGAGCTTAAACAAAACACAAAAATGTCAGTTTATTTAAACTTCTAAGAAGTGTAACTTTAAAAACAGCAGCTCAACAATCGACATCTGGTTCAGGAAATGTGATTCACATGATCAGAGCTGCAGAACGTTGATGCTTTGATTAAAAGATGGAAACTTTTTATCTGATGAGAAGAGCAGAGCCGAACTGTGAGCTCAGTCTTCTTGAGGAAGACCTCAGTGATGGAGGCATATTTTTAGATGTTAGAAGTTGTTTAATGATATATAACTGTCCTCAGACAGCGTAAGGCGATCATTTATCAAGATTAACGCCCGGAAGGCCTCTGGTCCTGACAACATACGTGTGCTGAAGGACTGTGCAGGGGAACTCGCAGCGGTCTTCACGGACATCTTCAACATCTCACTGAGCCAGGCCATCGTCCCCACCTGTTTCAAAGCCACCACCATCATCCCTGTCCCAAAGAAGGCAACGCCCGCATGCCTCAATGACTATCGCCCAGTAGCACTCACCCCCATCCTGATGAAGTGCTTTGAACGGCTAGTCATGAAAAGCATCACATCTGTCCTCCCTGCCTCCCTGGATCCCTTCCAATTTGCATACCGACCTAATCGCTCAACCGACGATGCCATCTCCTCTGCCCTCCACACAGCTCTCACACATCTGGACACGAAGGACTCTTATGTTAGAATGCTGTTCATCGACTTCAGCTCGGCATTCAACACCATCATCCCCCAACAGCTCATCCATAAACTGGACAGTCTGGGGCTGAACACCTCAATGTGTAACTGGCTGCTAGACTTCCTGACCGGGAGACCACAGACAGTACGGATCGGGAGTAACACATCTAGCACCATCACATTGAACACAGGGGCCCCACAAGGATGTGTGCTGAGCCCCCTTCTATTCACCCTGCTAACACACGACTGCACACCATCGTACAGCTCCAACCACTTCATCAAGTTTGCGGACGACACAACAGTGGTAGGTCTCATCAGCAACAACGATGAGACGGACTACAGGAACGAGGTGAGCCGCCTGGCCTTGTGGTGCGGACACAACAATCTCACTCTCAACGTGGAGAAGACAAAGGAGATTGTTGTGGACTTCAGGAAGAGGGATGCCCAACATGCCCCTCTGACCATCAACAGCACCGCAGTGGAGAGAGTAGACAGCACCAAGTTCCTGGGAGTGCACGTCTCAAAGGACCTGTCCTGGAGCAGGAACACTGCATCACTGGCCAAGAAGGCTCACCAGCGTCTCTACTTTCTCCGCAAGCTGAAAAGGGCTGGAGCTTCAACCCCCATCATGTGCACCTTCTACAGAGGTGCCATAGAAAGTGTCCTGACCAGCTGCATCACTGTGTGGTTTGGTGCATGTACTGCATCCTGCCGCAAGAGCCTCCAGCGCATCGTGAGAGCAGCTGAGAAGATCGTCGGCACCTCCTTCCCCTCACTGCAGGACTTACACAGCAAACGCCTCACTCGGAAAGCCCTCTGCATGGCAGGTGATCCCACACACCCACTACACAGCTGCTTCAGACTGCTGCCATCAGGGAGGAGACTGAGGAGTCTCCAGGCTCGAACCAGCAGACTGAGAGACAGCTCTGTTCATCAGGCAGTCAGGATGCTAAACACTCTGCCTGCTCTGCCTCCCCTCCCATTTGAACTGCCTTAACACAAAAAACTTTCACACATTACCACACAACACAAAGATTTTAACACTGGACTCTGTGTCATCAAACGGGTTATTCACTAAACTCACGGTCATGTGCTCATTCAGTTTGCACTACTTCTTATATTTGCACTAATGTTTGTATTACATTACTGCCTATAGTCACACTACTGTTTACATTCACTGTTTACATTTATTAATGCTGTTTACATTTATTACTACTGTTTACATTTACACTACTTTTTATATCTACACTACTGCTGATATATATATTTTTTACTAGCCTTATTGCATATGCCACTTTACCTCTATACCAATATCAACTACCTCATACTGTGTACATAAACTTCATATGCTGCTTTGTCACTCTATTACAAATGTCAATGCCAGAACTTTCATTTTATTTTATAGATATACTTATTACACTTTTATACTACTATGCAAAAAACTCAGGACAGTATTACACTTTTTATTATTTCATTTTATGCTTATGTTTATTAATGTTTAGTGTTTTAGTGTTGTTGTAACTTTTCATACTTTCATACTACTACTATGCAAAAATACTATGCAAAAACTCAGGACAGTATTACACTTTTATTATTTCATTTTATGCTTATGTTTATTAAATGTTTCAGTGTTTTAGTGTTTAAATGTTTCCTGTTGCATCGAGGGACAGAGAGAAATGCAATTTCAATCCTGTGTATGTCCTGTACATATTGCAGTTTTGACAATAAAGTTGACTTTGACTTTGAAATAACAAAGACTAAACCAACATCTTGATACAGGAGTTGTGACAGTTTTCTGTTCTGGATCATACGTGTGTTAACAACAACACTTCAGCAATGACTGTTGCTCCTCAACAATCTGGGAAGGGTCAAAGGTCATTTCAAATCTATTAACTGTCTGAATGTTCATAAATCATTCTCACTGTTGAGCTCCACTTTTTTTCCGTATGTTTTTCTGCACGTAACTTGTTCCACTATTTTTGTGCTATGTCAACAATTCATGTATCGGAACGTTCAGCTCGTTCAGGACATTTCTGCTCTATTTGCTTTTGTGTAATTTTTTGAAATATTTAGCTTTGTCGGCCATGTTTTTCTCATTGAAAATGAATGGAGCTCTCACCACATCCTACTAACCCTTTAAAACATTTTACTGCTCATAACAGCTTTTGTTCTAGTTCAGCTTTTTTCAGCTTCCTTCTGCTAAATTCAGCATTTTTTCTTCCCAGTAACATTTTTGGCTTTCTTTTGGAATTTGTTGGGTAATTTCCACTTTTTGTGTTTCTGTCTAAAATTTTAATAATAATTGCTTTATTCAGTTTCTCTCTGATTTATTCAGCTCATGCTGCTCATTTTTGTTACATTTAAGCCCTTTTCAGCTTTTTCTACACTTTTCTGCTTTCTTTCTGTTTATTTCCACTTTTCTTTTCCTGCTTTCAGTAAATGTCAACTGTTCAAGTTCATCAGGAAACCTGTTCAGCAGCTTTTAGCAAAAATCATTCAGCAAAAGCCTTCATACTGCATTTTCACAGGAAATTACATTTTCAAGTTATACATAAATTACATTTCAGTTATTATATTTCAAATATGTTGAAATATTTTGATTGTTTTATATTTTGTTGAACATTTAAGTTGCTTATTAAAATGGAGAAATATCCAGAAGTTTAGATCAGCTGTAGAAAACAGTCCTGTCAGACTGATAATGTTGCTCAACATGAATTCCGATAAAAATGCAGCATCCTCATGCAACCACATGGAGGATTTGAAAAATGAGTTTAACTGTTTTATGTGTTTTATCTGGATGTAGGATCATCTTTCTGTCCAGAGGAGGAAAACCTGAGCTTAAACAAAACACAAAAATGTCAGTTTATTTAAACTTCTAAGAAGTGTAACTTTAAAAACAGCAGCTCAACAATCGACATCTGGTTCAGGAAATGTGATTCACATGATCAGAGCTGCAGAACGTTGATGCTTTGATTAAAAGATGGAAACTTTTTATCTGATGAGAAGAGCAGAGCCGAACTGTGAGCTCAGTCTTCTTGAGGAAGACCTCAGTGATGGAGGCATATTTTTAGATGTTAGAAGTTGTTTAATGATATATAACTGTCCTCAGACAGCGTAAGGCGATCATTTATCAAGATTAACGCCCGGAAGGCCTCTGGTCCTGACAACATACGTGTGCTGAAGGACTGTGCAGGGGAACTCGCAGCGGTCTTCACGGACATCTTCAACATCTCACTGAGCCAGGCCATCGTCCCCACCTGTTTCAAAGCCACCACCATCATCCCTGTCCCAAAGAAGGCAACGCCCGCATGCCTCAATGACTATCGCCCAGTAGCACTCACCCCCATCCTGATGAAGTGCTTTGAACGGCTAGTCATGAAAAGCATCACATCTGTCCTCCCTGCCTCCCTGGATCCCTTCCAATTTGCATACCGACCTAATCGCTCAACCGACGATGCCATCTCCTCTGCCCTCCACACAGCTCTCACACATCTGGACACGAAGGACTCTTATGTTAGAATGCTGTTCATCGACTTCAGCTCGGCATTCAACACCATCATCCCCCAACAGCTCATCCATAAACTGGACAGTCTGGGGCTGAACACCTCAATGTGTAACTGGCTGCTAGACTTCCTGACCGGGAGACCACAGACAGTACGGATCGGGAGTAACACATCTAGCACCATCACATTGAACACAGGGGCCCCACAAGGATGTGTGCTGAGCCCCCTTCTATTCACCCTGCTAACACACGACTGCACACCATCATACAGCTCCAACCACTTCATCAAGTTTGCGGACGACACAACAGTGGTAGGTCTCATCAGCAACAACGATGAGACGGACTACAGGAACGAGGTGAGCCGCCTGGCCTTGTGGTGCGGACACAACAATCTCACTCTCAACGTGGAGAAGACAAAGGAGATTGTTGTGGACTTCAGGAAGAGGGATGCCCAACATGCCCCTCTGACCATCAACAGCACCGCAGTGGAGAGAGTAGACAGCACCAAGTTCCTCGGAGTGCATGTCTCAGAGGACCTGTCCTGGAGCAGGAACACTGCATCACTGGCAAAGAAGGCTCACCAGCGTCTCTACTTTCTCCGCAAGCTGAAAAGGGCTGGAGCTTCAACCCCCATCATGTGCACCTTCTACAGAGGTGCCATAGAAAGTGTCCTGACCAGCTGCATCACTGTGTGGTTTGGTGCATGTACTGCATCCTGCCGCAAGAGCCTCCAGCGCATCGTGAGAGCAGCTGAGAAGATCGTCGGCACCTCCTTCCCCTCACTGCAGGACTTACACAGCAACCGCCTCACTCGGAAAGCCCTCTGCATGGCAGGTGATCCCACACACCCACTACACAGCTGCTTCAGACTGCTGCCATCAGGGAGGAGACTGAGGAGTCTCCAGGCTCGAACCAGCAGACTGAGAGACAGCTCTGTTCATCAGGCAGTCAGGATGCTAAACACTCTGCCTGCTCTGCCTCCCCTCCCATTTGAACTGCCTTAACACAAAAAACTTTCTCACACATTACCACACAACACAAAGATTTTAACACTGGACTCTGTGTCATCAAACGGGTTATTCACTAAACTCTCGGTCATGTGCTCATTCAGTTTGCACTACTTCTCATATTTGCACTAATGTTTGTATTACATTACTGCCTATAGTCATACTACTGTTTACATTCACTGTTTACATACTACTGTTTACATTCAATGTTTACATTTATTACTACTGTTTACATTTACACTACTTTTATATCTACACCACTGCTGATACATATACAGTATTCTCTGACCAGCCTTATTTAAGGATGCCCAATGTGCCTTACTGCATATGCCACTTTTGCCTCTATAACAACATCAACTACTACCTCATACATATACTGTGTACATTAACTCATATGCTGCTTTGCCACTTTGCAAATGTCAATGCTAGAACCTTTAGTTTATTTTATAGTTATACTTTTTATACTTTTTTATACTAGTATGCAAAAACTCAGGACAGTATTATGTTCATTAAATGTTTAGTGTTTTAGTTTTAGAGTTGGTGTAAATTTTCATACTCTTATACCACTATGCAAAAACTCAGGACAGTGTTACAGTTTTACTATTTTATGCTTATGTTTATTATTATATGTTTCAGTGTTTTAATGTTTAAATAGTTACTGTTGCACCAAGGAACTGAGAGAAACGCAATTTCGGTCCTGTGTATGTCCTGTACATATTGCAGTTCTGGCAATAAAGTTGACTTTGACTTTGACTTTGAAGTAATATACTCTTTGCAACAAACAAATAAATCCTAAAAATAAAGATTATTTTTATTTAAAACATGACAAATCTGGTGTATTTGTTCTAAACAGTTAACAAAAAACACACATTTTTAAACATTTCCTCTTTTCAACAATTCACATTGAAAAATGAAATGAATGATGATGGTATAATTAAAACAATTACAAGAAAGAACAAAATAAACACATCAAAAAAAGCATTAGACAAATTAAAAGATGATTTGGATAAACAAAAATGGGATAATGTGTATGTAGATGATGTGAACATATCCTATGATGCATTTATGACGATTCTGGAGGTCTTGTACAAAGAAAATTGTGTGCAAAAAAATTATATAAAGAAAAATACAGTGGATCATCCATGGATGACCAAAGGATTAAGAAATGCATGTTAAAAAAATAATCATCTGTATTCATGTTTCTTGAAATCGAAAACTCAAGAGGCTGAAGAGAAATATAAAAAGTACAAAAACAAATTAGTTGGGATCATAAGGAAACACAACAGGGAATACTATAGTAAATCATTACATAAATGTAGTGGTGATATGCGTACAACATGGAGGGTAATGATTACAGTTTTGAAAACGCATAAAGTGAGAACGGGACTTTCACAAAGTTTTATGGAGAATGATGTGGAAATCCATGACAATGATGAAATTGTTAATGGATTTAATAATTATTTTGTAAATGTTGGGTCTAGCCTTGCAGCTACGATTCCTAAAGTGGATAAGAATGTAAGTTATTTAAGAAATGGCTGCGTTAACAGTATGTTTCTGGGTGGAACAGATAAGGAGGAAATAATGAAGGTAGTTAATAAATTTGCTAACAAAAGATCAAAAGATTGTGAAGATATGGTGGTTGTAAAGGAAATAATGAGTCATGTGATTGAGCCATTTACATGCATTTGTAATTTATCATTTTCAAAAGGAATATTCCCAGATAAATGGTAAATGGTAAATGGAGCTTATTTATATAGCGATTTCCAGCCCCCTGTGAGGAGCCCCAAAGCGCTTTACAATACCAGCCATCCACCCATTCATACACACATTCATACACCGGTAGTGGTAGCCTGCCTTGCAAGGCGCCATCCAGACCTACCGGGAGCAACTCGGGGTTAAGTGTCTTGCCCAGGGACACAACGACACATGGTGAGCGGACGCGGGATTCGAACCTCCAACCTTCCGATCGGGGGTCGACTGCCATTACCACTGTGCCACGGCCGCCCCCATAGATACCATCAGATAGAATGAAAATAGTTGTTCCTCTTTTTAAAAATGGTGACAAATGTGTATTAAGTAATTATAGGCCTATATCTTTATTGCCGCCATTCTCTAAAATTCTCGAAAAATTGTTTATGACCAGATTAGATAAATTTCTTGAAAAAATAACATTTTAAGTAATAGTCAATATGGTTTTAGATCAAATTGTTCAACATCTTTGGCTCTTATGGAGTTGATTGAACAAATTACTACAGCAATTGATAATAAACAACATTGTATAAGTATATTTGTGGACTTAAAAAAGCAGTTGACACTATTGATCACACCATTCTGCTCGATAAATTGAATCAATATGGTATAAGAGGTCCTGCTTTACAATGGATAAGCAGTTATTTGAGGGATAGAAAGCAGTTTGTCAAGATGGATGATGGAAGATCTAATTTATGCAGAACTTCATGTGGAGTTCCACAAGGTTCAGTACTTGGACCTAAATTGTTTATTTTATATGTAAATTATTTAATTGAAGTATCTGACTAAATGTGTTTTATTCGCTGCTGATACAAATTTTTTTCTGTTTGGGTAAAGACATGTAACAGATGTTTGAGTTGATAAACAAGGAGATTGTTAAAATACAGGATTGGTTTAAATTAAATAAGTTTTCATTGAATGTTGATAAAACTTATTTTATGATATTTAGTAACAAAAAGATAACTTTGGATTTTTCTTTCAAAATTGATGGTGTCAAGATATGTAGAGTGAATGAGGTAAAGTTTTTGGGTGTAATTATTGATGATAAACTGTCATGGAAACAGCATATAAATCTTGTAAAAATTAAAATGTCTAAGTCCAATGCAGTATTATATAGAGTAAGGGACTTATTAAACAGTGATGCTTTATATTTACTTTATAATACACTTGTAGTCCCGCATTTAATTTATTGTGTCAATGTTTGGGGTACAGCATGTAAAACCATAACAAAGCCTATTTTTATTCTGCAAAAAAGAGCTGTAAGAGCCATAACAAGAAAGCACTATTGTCATCCTTCTAATGTTCTGTTTTGTCAATTGAAATTACTTAAGTTTTATGGTTTAGTGGATTATAATATTCTTCTACTTGTGTTTAAAGCTCAGAATTGCTTGCTACCATCAAACATTCAAGCACATTTTGTAAAGAGGAAGACTTGTTATAATTTAAAGGGAATAGATATTTTTGTTAAATCTTAGGACCAGTTTAAAGGGTCGGTCTACTACAATACAGGGAATGGGTCTCTGGAATGTTTTGGAGGATGATGTAAAAATGGTGAAGGCCTCATGCAAGAACCGTTCGTACGCACAGATTTGTTCTTAAACTGTGCGTACGAGTGATTTAGGAGCATTTGTGGCATTCAACAATGTTTTCGTATCCTAAGATTTTTTTCAGATACGAACAAAATTTACGTGTGGTCCAGACCTGTCGTATATTTACGAGCAGCCAGTCTGCTGTTATCCAGACGGATTTTCTTCACTAATAACTTTATATTTCATTAGTTTGAAGATATTTTGAGTTGAAAATGAATCACAATCTATAATTATGTTGAAAAGAGGCTGTTCTGTTTGAATTAGAATTATAATATTAAATGCGACCCGACCCCGGATAAGCGGAAGAAAATGGATGGATGGATAAATGCAACGACACAAATTGGTTAAATTAAAATAAAGCAGCTATCAATTTTATTGTATAGCACTACAATATTAATATGAAGTTAATTGAAGTTTCGAGACATTTTAAAATGCTTTTGTTCAAAAACACATTGGACACTTGCATGTGGAGGGGGCTCGCGGACGAGTACGCGGGTACTCGGGGGCCGCAGCGGGACGGCCGAGCAGGACCGCCACGCCGCTGGGTACAAAGTTCCGTGGGCCGGCCGCGTGCCGAGGATCGCCGAGCGCCCCACGACCCCCGTGCGCCTCCCGTACGTCGCGACCGGGCCCACCCCACCGTGCCCCGGGGATGGTCCGAGCACGCCGCACGTTTGAGTGGGTCCTCGGATTCACAGCTGACGCTGCTAAAAATTACAGATTTATTTATTTAGTTAGTTAGTTATTTACTCTGAGAGCAGAACTTCAATCTCCGCACCAGTAAAGTTCTTCTTTATACTTCTCGCTGTCATCTTTATGAATGGACACTTCCTGCTCTCTGAGGCAGGAAACGTAGCCTTATATGGTGTTTTGAGGGGTGGGAATTATGTAAATGACCTCTCCGCGTGCACGAGCAGGTGGATAGAACAGGTGCAATTCATCATACGTACGCAGCTCATTTACACACTTTTCCTGAGGATAGAAGAGTTTGTTGAATCTGACGTGGCATGTTCGTACGAACGCTTCGTACGAACAAAAGTAAGAGAAATTTAGGATAAAAATACGAACATGTTCTTGCATGAGGCCAGAAAAAGATAAAAACTATTTTTTGGAAAGATATATATGAAAGATTAATGTCTATTTTGCTAAACGTTGTAGTGATACACCTAACCTCTGATATTTTAGGCTTGACCTTCAAGTACACCTCTCTGCATCTCTTTGAAACTCTAAGTGTTACACCTTCTTGAAGCCCTCAAGGAGACGATTGGACACTTATATTGGTTAACAATTATTATGAATTAATGGACACTAATTAATCAGATTGAACTTTCTCTTTAATGTGTGTTAATTCAGAATTGATCAAACAGTATTTTTGTCATTTCAATGATGATTTTACTAAGCTGGTATATTTTAAATATGACAAAGTTAAGAGAACATCTCAGAATGATCTTGCTTTAAACTGTCTGCTCTCTGCAGAATAAGTGTCTAAAGTTGAATGAACAATCCGTTCTATTTGTTTGAACTGTTTTTGGAACGAAAGAAAAGTTCTAGACATAACTTAATCTTCGGTCTCCCGTCCGTTCTAAAAACAATTCATCTGTGCTCAAACAGAGAGTGCTCTGTTTTCACACCTGCAGGTTTTGTTTTGTCTCCGTGCTGGGACTCAGTTCTCGGGGAGAAGCTGAGCTGATGAGTTCTCGGGGAGAAGGGAAGATGCACGGACGTTTTCCTCCAAGCTGATGTACGTCCCGGCCATGCACCAAGGGCCCACGTCTTCAGCAAAGGTTCAAACAGCACGTCAGCTGTGAACCCCTTCGAGTGTCACAGCTCCAAGCGGTGACACTCTTTCTGGAAGTTATCTTGAAACAAAACCAGAGCTGGGCATTACTCTG
>JBBPBX010029486.1:0-35856 GCA_038048925.1 Garcialebias charrua
CGTATTTTCTGGTGTATAGGTCGCACCTTTTTATGTTTTTTTCAAGGCCTGTGTTGGCTTTGATTCTTATTCGCCCCAAATTCGTTATTTTGGTTTCACTTTGGATCAAAAAGGAGAGATACACTTAAACACGACAAAACGCACGTAATTTAAAGTTCCAAAAACCAGTTTAATTAATTATAAGTTTAAAAAGTCACAGAATACATTTGTTCTATTTCTAAAAGCCATTACATTTGTTCAAAGACAACCAGGGAGACAGTGGGGAGAGAGAGAGAGAGAGGAGAAGGGAGGGAGAGAGAGAGAGGGAAAAAGAGAACATACAACCTGATCCGTGGGCTTGCTTCTGCATTGTCTGTTGGAGGATGGAAACTTTTATACTTTTATACTCTTCTGTGGGGGTTGCCTGCTTTAAACTGACAAGAGGAGTTTTGTTTCAGAGACTGTTGTCCCCCCTTTACTGCCAGAAGACACAGGAAATACCACTGCCTTCCCTCAGCTTGCTCGGGTCTCCCCAGGCCCCAGGGGGAGGGGCACCGACACATCGATGACTAAAATAAATGTACATTTATTGCTGAGTACTTATAAACACGCACACTCTAGTAGACCACTAAATGACCAATTAGTGTAACTGGACATTAAATTACATTAAAGATCATACCCTACACACATATTTAGAGCTGTTCTTGTTACTTTCTAACTGAACAAACATGCAGGGTAAGGAGGCCTTCAGTAGATTTCCTCACAACTATATATCTTCAAAGTCGTAAAACTGACAGGACAAAGAGGCACCAGCTATATTATCATCCCCAAGCCTCACCAGAACAGATCTGCCTGTGTCCTTTAGTAAATCTTTATCACTCTACAAAAGAAACTGATCATTTGAACACCGTATGAAAAACCCCTTCGAAATAAATGAAAACACGAAGACAAATATATTTTTATTTCACAACAATCCCCCTTTGGACCTCATTCTGCTGAGGTCCATCCCAAAAGAAATAAAATCACACACCTAATAACGCAGCTAAACGCATATATTCACAATATTCAATCAGTTCTTTTCAAAATCCTCCAAGTTATAGTTTTTTAACAAAAACAGTTGTCGCATCACTTCAGGATCCCGTTTTTCCAGAGTGGACGTGATAAGTCTAACCGTCAAAGACCTTAAACAAGGCACGCAGCAGCACCCGCAGGTTATAAGTATGCCTAAGAAAATAGCCAATGATACCATTATAGATACAAACACCTGTTTCCAGGGACCGAAGATCTTTATCAGCCAATTGTCCAGTGGGTCGTCCAGACCCGAATGAATTTATTAATATGCAAATTGTAGAATATAAGGAAATATATGCAAACTATGAACGATAATAATAGTAAGCGCTTAGGATATTGCAGAATTATGAACCTTGAGTTCCCAAGTTCCTCCTCCAGCAGCAAGGCAGTTGTCTCCCTTGAACACACAAAAATAGAGAAAGAACACCAGATTTATATCACCATCACAGAAACATTAATATACTTTTTGAATTTGCCACACGTACTCAGGGGCATTCCCCTGGCTTTGCTCGGGGAATGTCCTCCTATGTCCCCGAGTTTTCTTCGTGTTATGTGAAACTCTAATATGTAATGTTTTTATCGTTCTAGGTGTCTGTTCTATGTGTGCATGTTCCAGCATCGAGTGGCCCCATAAAACAGAGTCCTTCTGGGCCTCGCACGCAACTTCACTCGACTACTTTCGTCTATCAAGGCACAAGAGTTCGAATGCAACCTCTTCTTGTTGTCCAGCCCAATCCTTTAGCTCCTTCCTGGTTCACGGGCTGGAGCACACTGAACCGTGTGGATCCCCTGGCATTGACACGCACTGCCTGTGGTGTGCGTTCAGCGACCCCACACGGGTCCTTCCTGACCAGGGCTGTCTGGTCTTGCCTCCCCGGGACTCCGTTGAGAAAACCCCCTCAGCTGGAGCATTTCCAGGAACCACCTATCATAAACAGAATGTGCCACAACAAACAACACCCAATAAATTATAAATCAGTAGTACAATGAATGATTCATGCATGTTAGTTGGGTTTGGAAGAGACTTAATCTTCATTAGGGTTAATTATGAGTAGTTTTAAGGCGGTTCATACTTACAAAAATACTGTACCTTTTCACTCAGCTTATAGCAGAAATTACACACATAACAATAACATCACAAGCGGCGGCAGAGCATAATTAAAAAAAATAACATAGCAAGCGGCGGCAGAGCATAATTCTAAACAATAACATAGCAAGCGGCGGCAGAGCATAATTCACAAAACATTGTACACCTGTGGTTCTATACACCTTTTTCCTGAGTCAATAAGTCACATGTCGTCCAGTCAAGTCAATTGCTATAATTCTACAGAACCATCATATTTCTAAACACCCTCTGATCAGGTCCACTTCAGGTTTGAGTGGTTTGAGCCTGCAGGCCAGGAAACATTTCCAAGGGGCGTCCCCCATCCTGCTTCACACACATTTCACAGAGGGGAAAAAAAACAGTGTTGTTAATTGCTCATTTGAAATATGCTTGCATCAATACTCCTTCCTCCATGACATGATTAAGGAAAATAAAACGTTCAAGACCGATGCCGCCTCAATATCAACGCAAGTGAACTTTGTTTATAACGCCAATTTATCAGTTATCCTTATTATTCTTTGTATACTAAAATGTATTTACCATCTTTTAGTTAATTAGTTATTTCTAGGAACATTTGTCAACCTAGTTGTTTCTAGGAAACATTTACAATCTAGTTATTTCTAATTAGTTATTTCTAGGGACCAATTCCAACCTCTCTATTTTTAGAAACATCTGTCAGCCCCTTAACCCCCTTTTGAAACAAAACTCTACCTTGTTTCAATTATGCCAAAGTTATTTGGTTAATAAATTGGAAATTGTGTCTAAATTTACCATCCTTTAACCTAAGCACTAGTGTCAGATGTTTCCTAAACCTCAGCCTATTGCCACCACTAATTTGGTTTTCACAACCATATAGCTAACTGTAATCTACGATATCATCTCATTTTCTTTAAAATTATAATCATTTACCAAAATGTACCCCTTGTGACACATCAGAATCTCAACATGCACTCCGCCAAGGATAACTGCAAAAACAGAAATATAAAAGTTAACTCGTTTTAGGGTCAGGAGCTGGGATCATTTCCCTTGCTTTCCTTAAGCTTCACCACAGAGTTACAGGAACCAGAAAAAGCAAGTCGTCAGATCCACCTGAGCACAGTATAACTAAAAATCATGAAGCCTGCGCTGGCAGGCCCAAATGTGCCTATGTGTTTCATTAAAAATTTATCATAGCAACTGTAGTTTTGATCCCGGCTACTAAGATCAACGACAGATCCTCACAGATCAATATGGGGTGCGGCCTTTGCTGGTATGAGTGACTTCAGGACCATTTGTTCTCTTGTCTGTTTGGAGAACGTGTTCAGCTTTCTCTTGTTCCAGCCCCCAGTGAGACGTTCACTGGGTTCTGATTCTCGTCCGGACCCCCCAAATCCGGACCGTATATCCTGGCCATTTGTGTCTGATGACCATGTTTTGACAGTTCTTTGAGAAAGTCTTTGCCTCTGCTCGGCTGAAAGTTTTTGTGGACAGTCTTTTGTTCTTTTGGTGCCTTTGTTGTTTTCAGTCGTTCCTTGCGTAAGCCCCTCAAAAGTTCTTGAGCAAGGTTGCATATGAGTCCAGCCATGTTGTTGTTCTTCCCAGTGAAGTCACAGTGAGTCAGTTTCTGGACACGCCTTCATATTAAATCTGATCCGATCTGATCAATAACCACAGTAGCTGAGATTCAAAAGTCAGATGCTGCATGTGTTTTGACAGAGGCCTATCTTAATGCATATTTACCATTATGTGTTCTGTATAGATGAGGTGGGATTCATAAGACTCACTCTTGCCGTTCCATCAACACTGTTCAATGAGGCTATTTAAAAAATTAAAAAATTAAAAAATCATTAACAGACCAGGATCAAATTAATTTTCTGTTAACAATCTTTATTATGGATCCTTCGACGGAGGCATCTTTTAATCTGATCTGCACAACAGATCCAAAACATTAGTTTACCTAAAAGTGAAATAATCAATTTTACCCTGAAATCAAAAAATACTGTAGCCTACTTTTATTTCAGAACGTACAATGTACGGTCTTCTAAGACCCCCTTGCTAGTATACAGTCTATGATAATTAGCAAATTCCTTGAGCCTTCTAAGATCTGCCTTCTTGTTGGATTGATTTATGTATCGTGTATATTTTCATGTCTAAACCGCACAGCTAGATGCCCTCCTAAATTGTCAATTTGAAATTATTAAGCTCAGTGGCTCATTTATTCAAAGTAAAAATATGGGCTCGTTCATTTTGGCCTGTTATCCAGGGGTGTCAAACTCATTTTGATCTGGGGGCCGCATACAGCTTAATCTGATCTCAAGGGGGTCAGACCAGAATACTCATTCTAAAGGTCCACTTTTTGTCTTTGTATTAGTGCAAAGAATAAATAGATTATAAAGATATTAACATTAAATTAATTGTCCTTTTACATTTTTACTCAGTTTAACATTTAAGTGCATTACATATTAAAAAACTGATCAGTGATTGCACGTTTTAAAACATTTATTCAACAAACTGTTTTGTTAAATACCCTGATGCATGCTCAATAATCCAGATAGAAAAATCTAAAAAAGCTAAATCTGGGCTTCTGGACATACAAAAAAACAGTTCTGTTAAAACCCTTTCCTGCATGTTAAAAGTGCATCAAAATTTAGAAATGAATGAATTTTAAATCCATTTTCCACATCTAGGAAGCAACTAGTCGATTTTTAAAATCCAATTCTCCACTTATTATAAATTGAGATTCAATTTATGTCCTCAATAGATTAAAATTAAAGGTGTATTTATTCAGGACCTGTCTGTGAGGGCTACTCCCTCCTTAGCACTTTGAGATTTCCATTAATGAAAAGTGCGTTATATATTGAATTCATTACTATTATTATTATTATTATTATTTATTCTTCAAACCCCAATCTGTCCTCTTCTTTTATTCATCTGACTCCAAACAGTTATTAAACTCTGTACCTGCATCCCTTTACTTTTATTAAATGTTTCAGAACGAATGACCCAACTGGATGACTGAATTAATATTACAAATAGAAGTGACTCCGACCTCTGTTTGGTTTTTCTAGAAATTATTATGCTCCTGTCTGCAGTACCTTTTTTCGTCCATCAGGGGTCTCCATTATACTCAGGCTCAGTGTTTGCCAGGTGTACGATAATTAGCGTATTTGTACGATAATTTTGCCCTCTGTACGATGTACGATCGATAATCCCGAAAAAGGCCAAAAATACAATAATTTCGCCATTCTGTGAACGTGTAGTTGTGATCGGTTTCCATCAGCCTGTCGCAACTGTCTGTCGGAGTTCTTTGTGAACCCTGAAGGCGTCTTGGAATTCCAGCTAATCGTGCTTTTCCAAATGTGACAGAAGACTTTCTGTAGAGCTCATTAATTACCACCAGACAATAATGCGTATTAATGTCTATGGTTCCCCCCAGTACTGACGCCACAAAGCTGTGAGTGTCTGTTAAACGCTACAGTATTCAACAATAGAGTGACTATCGAGCATACTTGTTTTGTTTATGATGGGTGTACGATAATCCTACATCTCTCACCTGGCAACCCTGCTCAGGCTATACACGAAATGACTGTCTTTTGCGTCCCCATAGTTGCCAAATCCGCTTATTTCAAGCGGCATTGGGCTTGTTTTCCCTGGAGTCGCTTTCAAATTTGATCATCCGCTTGTGGCGGGTTTTCATTTTTGCTTCTCGCGGACATTGAGTCGCTTATTTGTGCTTGTTTTGAAGGAGCTGATCGCTTCTTTCGGCCTAGAGATCTGGCAACCCTCCGGTCAATGCTCACAAGACGTGTACATTCCCTGGAGCTATTCACAAAAGTACGTCTTCCAAATTGGTAATCCACTTTCTCTGCTTCTTATAGTGGGAAATGCAAGTATGATGCGTTCGGTTCTACATTCTCACGGCCTATACACAAATTATAAGAACGACGACGTCTCGTGAACCAGTCGGACCTAGTGGCTCGTTAGCTTTGCTGTTAGCTGCTAAGTTCGTCTACAAAAACTAAATTTGGATTATTTAAAGTCGATATTGTTGAGCCGGAAAAGGGTAGCATGCCCTCTCCGGGTCTGGGAGGAGGTCCTGCCCCAAGTGGAGGAGTTTAAGTATCTCGGGATCTTGTTCACGAATGAGGGAAAACTGGAGCGTGAGATCGATAGGCGGATAGGTGCAGCGTCCGCAGTGAAGCGGGCGCTGTACCGGTCTGTCGTGGTGAAGAGAGAGCTGAGTCAAAAGGCAAAGCTCTCAATTTACCGATCGATCTACGTTCCCACCCTCATCTATGGTCATGAGCTTTGGGTTATGACCGAAAGAACAAGATCTCGGATACAAGCGGCTGAAATGAGTTTTCTCCGCAGGGTGGCTGGACTCTCCCTTAGAGATAGGGTGAGAAGCTCAGTCATCCGGGAGGGACTCGGAGTAGAGCCGCTGCTTCTCCACATCGAGAGGAGCCAGTTGAGGTGGCTCGGGCATCTGGTTAGGATGCCTCCTGGACGCCTCCCTGGTGAGGTGTTCCGGGCACGTCCCACCGGGAGGAGACCCAGAGGAAGACCCAGGACGCGCTGGAGGGACTATGTTTCTCGGCTGGCCTGGGAACGCCTTGGGATTCCCCCGGAGGAACTGCTCCAAGTGGCTGGGGAGAGGGAAGTCTGGGCCTCCCTACTTAGGCTGCTACCCCCGCGACCCGACCCCGGATAAGCGGAAGAAGATGGATGGATGGATGGATGGATGGATATTGTTTATCTACACGACGCGCCACTGTACGCTTTGTTAGCGAATCTGATGTGAGCTGTCTACCATTACAAAGTTATAAAATGTCTGCTGTTAGGCAGCCTATGCTATGCTAACGGGAGATCCTACTGCAATTTCCAAATTTCCCGGTTGTTTAAGTGTTATAACCTAAAATTATTGAGATAGAATGTCATAATCCTTTTTGATCAATCCTTCCAACTGTGACGGTTCATTCGGCCCTAATTAATTTATCTCGAACTATCCGCAAATATTTTATTTGTTTATTCAAAAAACTGTTACACGTCCTGAGGCCTTCTAGCCTGGTTAAAACCAGACCCTCGTTCAGAGCTGAGCTGAAGTTCTAATTTTTTTCATTTCACCCACATTCACGCTGTAGAAAATGATCTAGTCCTGTTAAAATGGAGAAGTGTAAACCGTTTTAATGTAATGTTTATTTTGTGTTTCAGGAACCCAGCACCAACTCCTGAGGAGGTGGAGAATTTGTTTATTACTCTATTAACTGCTGTATCTAAATAAAACTAGTCTAACTTCAGCGCCTCAATGTTTGTTTCATATTTAATCTTCAAATAGCTTGTGAAAAGTTTAAGAAGAAAAAACAATCCATAATATGTCATACAGGCTAAAAAAATACAGTAGTCATTATTTTCCTCCTTCTGTTTTTGAATTCTTTAAAGTCCATGACTCACCATGTTTTCAAATTGCATCGCCATTATTTATTTGTTTATTTAAAAATAATACAGGAGCGTTTATTTATATTGTAGAGAAATAACGCTAAATGTGTTATTTCATGATTCATAGCAGATTTTTAGCAAAAGCTCCGGGAAGATCTGCCCCTCTCTTTTTTCTCTCCCCGTGGGTCGGGAGTTCAGAAAGGTAGCCGCGCAGCGGAGCTCTGAGCGCGCGTGCCCCGTGCTCTCTGGACAGAACCGAGCCCTGAGTCAACAAAAAGAACTTCAAAGGTAACAGCAGAACGGGGAGCCAGGGAGAAGACGAGAGAAGCCGCGCGGCTCTTGCTCCTCTCTGGGCAGAAGCTGAGAGGCTTTGAGAGCAATGAGCAACAGTCCGCAGCGGTGTTATATCTTATTATAACGTCTATAAAATAAATAAAAAATAAAAACAGAGCACTGGTCCAGTTGTACACACAAATGCACCAAGAAATATGCAGTTTTAACTCCCATTTTTTTAAAGATATGTATGGGAACAATTAAATAAATAACAAGTAGGACAGTGCTTTTATTGAGGCAAAAAGAAAATATTGTGATATCAAGGTATTTTACTTAATAATTTCTGTATATAGCCTGTTTCAGCTTTTTCAGCTAATTCTACATTTTTAATCCAACTTTTCAGCCTAATTTAGCAAAACCATGCTCTTGTTTAGCTATTTTTTTTTAAAATCATTCTAATTAACTTAAACTGTTTATTTTCATTAGACCTTTGTTTTTCAACCTTTTTGGAGCCAAGGCACAGTGTTTTCATTGAAAAAATCACGAGGCACACCACCAACCAGAATTATAAACAGAGATACTGTACTCTGTATCCGCATATATTAAATATATAGTCTGTCTTGAATAGAAATGAAATAAACACAGAAATGTATTTTTATCATATTTTATATTTCTTATTTCAATATGGTCTTGTGACTGTTACATGCTCAAAGCAGCAAGGGGCGATATGTACCATTTAAGTTTACCGGTATATATTTTTTTGGGGTACTTCATTGTGTGTTTTATGAGTGTGGACAAAGTCAAACACTAAAGCTGTTTAGAAAACCACTTGGTTTCTAAACTTAAAAATATTTAGATCACAGATCAAAAGTTTAAACTGAGAGCCTGTATCATTTTAAGGGAAAAATATGTTGTTTCAAAATTTCATAGCGTCTACAAATCCCCAAAAAATTGGGATAAATCCATTTTTCCCACTGTGCCGTAGTAAGTGGACCCCTTATAGCCTTGGCCCCCTCTCGGCCCCCCCAGCAATAAAAGTCTAGCTCCGCCACTGGTCCAGCGCAGCGCTGCAGAGAGACAGAGACAAAGAGAGCCACGCGCAGTTTGGAGAGCAGAGACAAGCCACCAGGTGAGGCAGGCAAACTGACGTGACATAAAAAAGGATTTAGTATTCTGTGACTATTCTATTTTTAACTGGTCCAGATTTGGAACTCTTATCGAGTTATTTTATCAGCGAAAGTTAGCGCGTTTTCCTCAATTTCTCACCCCAGTCCCGTCCTTACTTGTTTAATCTCGAATTATAAGTAAGTCTAATTGTCACTGTTTTAAACTAGTCACCACTCTAGTAAGTTTACAGTTTAAACTTGGTCTCAGAGTTACAGGGTCAGCGGCAAATAAATTATTTATTTATTCTAAAACCCCGACCCCTCTGTTCCAAACGCCCGTCGGCATTTGGGAGGCGCGACCACTGCGTGTTTTTACTTGGGACTTGGGTATTATTATTTACTTCACGTATATGTATACTTACTCGCATTATTTCCTTATCTTACTGGAATCCAACACACTGAATTAAAATTTGCTTATAAATGTCCAATTTCAGATTTTTGTTGAAACAGGCAATCTGCTTACCTCATTGTTGTGTAGACCGGTCACTGATCAGTGCTCTTGACTCCCGCTCGTCCTTTCTTGTCCGCGCGTGCAACCAATCTCGGTGGAACCTCCAAATGTTGGCTTTGATTCTTATTCGCCCCGAATTCGTTATTTTGGTTTCACTTTGGATCAAAAAGGAGAGATACACTTAAACACGACAAAACGCACGTAATTTAAAGTTCCAAAAACCAGTTTAATTAATTATAAGTTTAAAAAGTCACAGAATACATTTGTTCTATTTCTAAAAGCCATTACATTTGTTCAAAGACAACCAGGGAGACAGTGGGGAGAGAGAGGAGAAGGGAGGGAGAGAGAGAGAGGGAAAAAGAGAACATACAACCTGATCCGTGGGCTTGCTTCTGCATTGTCTGTTGGAGGATGGAAACTTTTATACTTTTATACTCTTCTGTGGGGGTTGCCTGCTTTAAACTGACAAGAGGAGTTTTGTTTCAGAGACTGTTGTCCCCCCTTTACTGCCAGAAGACACAGGAAATACCACTGCCTTCCCTCAGCTTGCTCGGGTCTCCCCAGGCCCCAGGGGGAGGGGCACCGACACATCGATGACTAAAATAAATGTACATTTATTGCTGAGTACTTATAAACACGCACACTCTAGTAGACCACTAAATGACCAATTAGTGTAACTGGACATTAAATTACATTAAAGATCATACCCTACACACATATTTAGAGCTGTTCTTGTTACTTTCTAACTGAACAAACATGCAGGGTAAGGAGGCCTTCAGTAGATTTCCTCACAACTATATATCTTCAAAGTCGTAAAACTGACAGGACAAAGAGGCACCAGCTATATTATCATCCCCAAGCCTCACCAGAACAGATCTGCCTGTGTCCTTTAGTAAATCTTTATGACTCTACAAAAGAAACTGATCATTTGAACACCGTATGAAAAACCCCTTCGAAATAAATGAAAACACGAAGACAAATATATTTTTATTTCACAACACCTGCGACCTATACTCAGGTGCGACCTACATATGGCTTGTTATCACTTTCGGTGAAACAATTTTTTAAATCCAGCTCATTTCACAATTATGTTCATTTATTAAGGAAAAGTTCAGCTCAGACATACTGTATATTTGCTATAATTTTTATCAAACAAATAATTGTTTTTAAGTGTCAATCTTCTTAAAAGCCTTGATGTGCGCTCCTATGGCAGACATTTGCAGCAGAGCTAAACGTAGGTGCGACCTATACTCCAGTGCGACCTATCTAGGGATTTTTCCAATCTATTGGTGATAATTGGACAATGCAACCTATACACAGGTGCGACCTATACACCAGAAAATACTGTATATAAATATATTCTATTTTGGGTCACAGGGGTCGCCGGTGCCCATGTCCAGCAATCACTGTGCGAGGGGTGAGGTACAACCCTGGACTGGTTGCAAGTCCATCACAGGGACACAAAGAGACAAACAACCATTTACTCTCTCACTCACACCTACAGACAATTTAGAGTTACCAATCAGCCTAACATGTATGTTTTTGGTCTGTGGGAGGAAACCAGACTACCCAGAGAAAACCCATGCATGCACAGAGATAACATGCAAACTCCACCCAGAAAGGTCCACGGACCGGGATTTGAACCAGCAACCTTCTTACTGAGACTCAGTAGCTCTACCAATTGTGCCACTGTGCATCCTTAAAGGACAACACCCACCATGACAGTAACAATTCACCATATAGGACAATTACTGTAATTTAATATGATGTCTATTTTCATTTTTGCATTTGGGCCAGGCGAAGGTAAAAAAAAAAAACTGTTGGCTTTGATTCTTATTCGCCCCAGAATTCGTTATTTGGTTCACTTTGGATCAGAAAGGAGAAATACACTGAAAATACGACAAACGCACGTAATTTAAAGTTCCAAAAACCAGTTTAATTAATCATAAGTTTAAAAAGTCACAGAATACATTTGTTCTATTTCTAAAAGCCATTACATTTGTTTAAAAGACGTGGACAGTGAGAGAGAGAAAAAAGGGAGGAGAGCAGGGAGAGAGGGGGGAAAAAGACATTGAATGTGTTTCAAGGGAGACCCCATGAATACAACCTGATTAGTCTGAATCCAGTTGTCTTCTCCCCGGGCTTCTCTAGGTTACTGGCTGGAGGAGGATGCTCATGTTTTTTATACTCCTGCAGGGTATTTCTGCTTTCCACCAATCACAGAGGCCCTTCTTTGTCTTTCTGGTGGGGTATTTTCCTCCCCCTTAACTGATAAGAGGCCTCTATCATGTGGAACAGGAAATACCATTTGCTTTTTTCAGTCTGCAGAACCCTTTTTTTGGTAAGAGAGTGAAGGATAATATTCATTCATTCATTCAACCTTTATTTATACCGGCTGACCTTACATAGTTCTACTTTTAATCTGATTGAAACTAATTCACAACTATTATATAATTAATACACAAGTGCTTTATGATCAAGGTATTAATTGTTTTACTAATGTTTATGCAATCATGTCCTCTGCGCCTTCAAGTGGCTTTACACACTTATATATCCACACTTATTTATCCCCCAAAAAGGAGCAGTTTTCAGAGGTGGACACAGTTTTCCTTTTTCCAGCTCACATGAGAGCTAACGAGAGGGAAGGGTGGCTGAACAGCCACACAGAACAAAGAGGCCAGTGACTCCTTGCCAGTCATATATCTGCAAAGTCATAAAACTGTCAGACAGACAGGCGCCAGTTGTTCTCCTTCTCCTCCAAGTCAGTACTGATCCAAACAAACAGAACCAGAACCTCACATGAGTACATGCTCACATTCTGTCTCCCCTCAGGAAATCCTTACCATTATATAAGAGAAACTGATCATTTTGAACACCATGTGAAAGCTCCTTCAAAATAAATGAAAACACAAAGAATAAAATATTTTATTTCATAACAAAACTCACTCCCAAATGAATCCGGAAACCTGGCCGAAGAGTGTCGAAGTGTCATGTGACTTTTGTTACATCTCCACCCAGAAGGCAGAAGGCAGTAGTGAGTTTCCATGGAGGTTTATGAGAGAGAGTGGGAGTTAAAACTGCATATTTCCTGGTGCATTTGTGTGTACATATGGACCAGCGCTCTGATTTTATTTATTATTTATTTTATAACACCGCTGCGGACCGTTGCTGCTCTCATTCATCCTGCCCAGAGGAGCGAGCCGCGCGCGTCTCTGGCTCCTCGTTCTGCTGGTCACCTTTGAAGTTCCGAATGCGTGTCAGGGCTCTGCTCCGTCCCAGCCTTGTTGCAGGGGGGGGGGGCACGCGCGCAAAGCTCCGTTGCGCGGCTGCGGCTGCCTTTCTGTACTCCCGACCTGTCTGGTCACGGGGGAGAGAATAAAAAGCTGATACGGCAGGGCGGCCGTGGTGTAGTGGTAATGGCAGTCGTCTCCCGATCGGAAAGTTGGCGGTTCGACTCCCGGGACCCGCACCATGTGTCGTTGTGTCCTTGGGCAAGACACTTAACCCTGAGTTGCTCCCGGTAGGACTGGAAAGCACCTTGCATGGTAGTCTGCCGCCACCGGTTTATGAATGTGTGTAGCATTCAATATATGTGTAGCACTTTGAGATTTTCAGTAATGAAAAGTGCGTTATAATTTGAATTAATTATTATTATTATTATTGAATGAATTTGTCGCGATCAAGCGAATTAAACTAGTATGTCTACGTGGATGCTCGCTCAGAATATGATAGACATGAGTGAGCGACAGCAGGATTAATCAACAGGCAGCTTTAGGGAATATTTAAAAATGCTTCGCGTTTTCTTTTCCTCGCTCAGAGCAGCGGTCATGGAAGTTGATGAATGCTCCGCCTGTAACTCCAAGGCGTCACTTTAGTGATGTGAATGCCCATATATGAAGAGGAGCAGATTTTTCCTGGAGCTTCTGCTAAAATCTGCTATAAATCATGAAATAACACATTTAGCGTTATTTCTCTACAATATAAATAAACGCTCCTGTATTATTTTTAAATAAACTAATAAATATTAATGGCAATGTAATTTGAAAACATAGTGGGTGTTGGACTTTAAAAAATAAAAATAAAAATATATATTTTATACCTTCAACACTTGCTCTTCTAAAGGGTGGACGTCTCCTCTCGGTCTCTGCTTTGCTTTTGTTTTGTCTTGTCTGTGAAACTGTCTGAGAGCCTCTCTTCTACAAAATCTTCTGAATCATAACTATGGACTTCAATTAGGTCAGTTGGTCCCTCAACACAACTGATAACATTTCTTTAAAGAGAAGACAGGCTGTAGGCGAACTGATTTGCCCTGTTGGCGTGCACACAGCTGGATATCTCATCGACTTGGAAGACTTGATGACGTGTCTATCTCTCTTGTCATCTGTGGATCTTAAGGAAACATATTTAATTGGATTTATGATAACTGGTTCCTGCTTTTTGGTTATGGCTGGTTCCTGGTCTATCAACACACAAGGAAGGCGTCAGCTGCAAATCTGGACCTGTTCAAGCTGCCTGCCTTACATGATGGCTTGGTTCATGTCTCGAAAACCCAAACTTTTGGCTGAATGGATTAGATCTCGGGGATTTTTTAAATTATGTCAGCGCAATCAGGTAACATCTGTTGTTTTCTTTTTATTCGGGGAGTGTTTATTAATGAGAGTTTTGGATGATTTACTGTCTTAAAATGATATATCGCTGACGCAACCGGTAATAAAAAGCCGAGGTAGCAGCTAACACACTAGCCGAGATACAGTACAGGCCACGTTGCTATTTATGTATTTTTAAATTATGTCAGCGCAATCAGGTAACATCTGTTGTTTTCTTTGTATTCGGGGAGTGTTTATTAATGAGAGTTTTGGAAGATTTACTGTCTTAAAATGATATATCTCAGACGTGACCGGTGTCAGGGACTCTGTTTGCCAAGATGGCTGCTAAGAAACATTAGCCGAGAGCCCGGAGCAAACACGTTGCTAATAATGTATTTTTAAATTATGTCTGCGCGATCAGGTAACATCTGTAGTTTCTTTTTATTCAGGGAGGGTTCATTAATGAGAGTTTTGGATGATTTACTGTCTTAAAATGATATATCTCAGACGCAATCGGACATGCTCCCCATTATTATTTAAATGCACGTTGGAGCGTGCCTTCCCGTAGTCACGTAGGCACGTCACAATGAAGTTTTTGCGGAAATGCGCAGATTTTTAGGGGCGTATCCCAGAGAAAAAAACTACCATAACTTGGAATAAAAATTTAATATATTTATAATTTATTTTGCAAAAACGAACAGAGCTCAATGATATAAGATATATATGTTCTGACAAATATTCAAATTTATAAAATCATGTCACAATACCTTTAAAGAAGCAGCCGCTTTAGTTTCATACGACAACCTAAAAGACGTGTTTCTGTCAGCGCCATAATCAATAAATAACTCGAAGTTTTCGAAAAAGTGTTTCTAAAATAATAGCAGCTTTGATGTGCCTTGACATCAGAAAAACTGTCTTCTGTGTCTGAAAACAGGCTGACCAGATTTTCCCAGAGGGAAGATTAAAGAAGAACAGCTTTCTGAACTAGACTGAGGGTCAAGTTAAATCTAGAAGTCTACATCATTCAAAGACAACAAGACATTTGACTTCATTTTCTATGGCTCAGGCCTCCCTTGCAAAAGAGATCTGTGATCTCAATGGGATTTGCCTGGTTGAATAAAGGTTAATAAAATAATAAAAAATAAATGGTGTCCCTAATGTTAAACGCTCACAAGTCTCCTTCTAAACAAGTATTTTCAGGAAAACTTGAACTATCCACAGCTTGTAGCATATAATAAATGACTGTCACATGGGAAACCTTCAAGGAGACTCGCCTTCTGTAAGAATGTAATCCCTCCTACTGCTTCCATGTACAGTATGCTAACAGATGGAAAAACCTATCTACATGCATGCACGCACCCACCCAGGAAAGCAATGTTCTGGAGAAGTACAAGTGGGTGTTCTTGGAAAAAAAAAACTTGGGAACTTCTTATATGGCACTCAAAAGAACAACTGCATGCATAAAAGTAAAAAAGTATTAATAATTTTTTTTCTCTGTCTTAATTTGTTATTGGCATGGCTTTTTAATTAAATGCATTAAAAAGGGTGATTAAAGCAGTTGTGAAGAATGCAAACTACAATTAAAAGCTGTTGTTTCAGTAAAAATGTCTTCTCACATCTTGGATGATGTGTAGTGAAAAAGATAAACGCAACATTAATCAGCTACAATAAAAAGCAACGAGTTTCTTGGCTCTCACCCATCTTGGTTTACTGAAAATAAACGTGTTTTATGAGCTGAAGATGTGGTTTGGAACCAGGACAAAGTGCACACCCATACAATTTCTCAATGAAAAATACCCCTTTCCCCAATTTTCTGGAGACTGACTTACTGGATATAAACTTTGAGCACAAACCAGCCACTCACCGCGTTATACACACTCTCTTGGTTGTGTTACCATTTTTTCCACAAAAAGGAAACTTTCTCAATTGAAATTCGTGAGCAAAATCTCAAAGATTTAGATTTCACAACCTAAAGGCATGCATAATAGTTACCATCCGCTGCTGCATGTTAAGATTTATTTAAAATAAAAATCATAAGATTTGCTGTCAAACAAGACGTTTAATTTAAATGTTTTTAATTCCGTGCAAGTTGTTTCAAAAATAGGACCAAAGGTTGATGAAGATTTGTTTGGACTTCTTAAAGGAAGGCTATCATGCCAAGACATGTTTGAGTTTTGACTGGTCAAGGTGTCATGATCATTAAGACAATTTATTTTAAAAAATTGCAAAGAACTTAAAAATGAGTATCGGAGACCTTAAACCTTGTACTGTCTTTATGGTAAACCTAAAATAAAATAAAAAGATGATTCTCTCTACAGACTTCTAGTCGCCAATAGAGCTGATCAGTAACTGACTCACTCAGGTTAATGATCCAAATCCTTGCGCTGATTCAGGACTCATGAGTCCCAAGTCTCTAATAACCCAGATCCTACATGTTCTCTGGTAAACTGCTGCGAGTTAGTGAACTCACCGAAAAAAACAGCTGAATCCTGGGAAACGCTGCAAACTCAGATGAGTCGTTAAACAAGTTAACATTTTGTTGAACTTATATTTGAGTTAAACATTGTACGTTTTTGTCCCGTTTTGTTCCATCACAGCGGGACCGACTCAAGTGACTTGAATCACTTTAGTGAGTAACTCAGATTAACCCAAGTCGTCTTCTGCTGTTTGGCATATTGATTTTGTACTACTAGTGCTTAGTGTATTCTTAGTTTAGCGTATTTCTTAGTTCATAACGTAGATCTTATCGTAGATCTTATACTGTTTTTCTTTACAATTTATACTTTTATTGGATGTAACTGGGACCCCGTGTACATGGTTTTGTTCCAACACATGTACCACATGTGATGGAACAACAAATAAATAAACTTTGACTTTAGTCGCAACCAAATGAACTCCCCTATTGGCCAATAAACAGAAACCAGGCTGAAGTCATTAACTTCAGTTTTGTAATCTAGGCTTGTTGCAATAAACAATAAATCAATTAATCACATGATGAATGAAAATTATCTAACTCATTTTCATTTATCGGCTTAATCTTTTTTTTCGTGTCTCTCTTTCTACTGAAGACACTGACAAAAGGTTCAACTCCGGTGCTCTTCACTGACCCCTCTCTTTCCCTTTAAAATTCGCTTTAGTCGTCCAAAATCGCGTTTTTTGGATCGTCAAAAGCAGCTAAGCTGAGAAGCTAAGCTACGAGCTAAGCTAACAGGCCGACCTCGGGGGGGGGGGGCCTCCATCTTGTTGAAGCTCCAAAATTCATGGTTGAAACCCGTGCTTTCGTCTAAAAAGTCGTTTTTCTCTGCAAAAAGAAGCTGAGAACTATTTTACTGATTTTTTATTATTAAAAGCTTTGTGTAAAAAAACCGCTATGCTAAAGAGCTCAAACCACCGAGCGTCCGCCCTTTTGAGAACCGAAAAACAGGAACGAGAGACAGCCCGTGTCACGTCAAGAGGCCTCCCATTTTTCTTAGAGGCACGCCGTCTCAACAACACCACACTTTCTTCGATTACTTGCGCACTAATTACATTAAACAACTTTGTAGTCTTCTCTGTCAGTGAGCTTTTGACATACCGTATTTTCCGGTGTATAGGTCGCACCTTTTTATGGTTTTTTCAAGGCCTGCGACCTATACTCAGGTGCGACCTATATATGGCTTGTTATCACTTTCGGCGAAACAAATTTTTAAATCCAGCTCATTTCACAATTACGTTCATTTATTAAGGAAAAGTTCAGCTCAGACACATATTTGCTATAATTTTTATCAAACAAATAATTGTTTTTAAGTGTTAATCTTCTTAAAAGCCTTGCTGTGCGCTCCTGTGGCAGACATTTGCAGCAGAGCTAAACGTAGGTGCGACCTATACACCGGTGCAACCTATACACCAGAAAATACGGTATGTGTGGACAAACAAGATGTCTCCAAACATCACTCTGACAAAACTGTCAGATCGGAGAGACGAACCGAACCTAAAACAAGAACTAACAGAAGCCAGTGGCTGTTTGCATCAATCTTGAGCATGCAGGTGCTGCAGGTCTCTGCTCACATCAACACTTTGTTGGATGTTTTTATAGGTTTTATTGGTGGTGGGGGGACCCAACAAACTGACAGAGCATCTGAATTTCTTCCAAACCACACAGTCATAAACCCTTTAATGACGCTTTCAAAAGAAAAAGAAGGAAATGAGTGCATGTGTGTGTGTGCTTATTTCTGCATGTGTGAGGCAGAGAAAGTGAAAGACGGTGGCGAAGGCGGGGTGGGGGAGAGAATGTGGGCTGAATCTGAGGGAGCAGATGCAGGGAATGAAAAGCCGGCTGTGGCAAAGAGGAGGAGAAGGTGAGGGGAACGCTTGTGTGGGAGTCTGGGAACAGACGCTGGTCTTGCATCCCCGTCTCGGCTTGGCATAAACACGCCACCCCTCGTCTCCAGGCCCCTTCAAACAGCTCAGCCATGGCCCAAACAGGCTGGCAGCGAAGCAAAGCGCTTCCACTTAACCATATCAAAGTCCGCCTGGCGCTGCACTCAAATAGCATTCAGCACTTTAAAAAAATGTCCTCGGAGGCAGCATGGGAAGCCGAGCTGCAGTCGGAGAAAGTTTTTTTTTAGGTTTAATAAAAGGCCCGTTTGGTTTTTAATGGTAAATATGCAAGAAACTGTGATTTCAAGACACGCCTTTGATCAAAACCAGACACGTGAAGATGAAAAATGTAAGGTCAGCACAGAGTTGGCTTTTAAAAAAGCGATCTTCACACATCAGCGTCCTGGAAGGAAAGAAACCTGCTATAACAAGAGGAAGCATCTCCTGACCACCTTAAACACAGAGGTGCTGCTGCTTTGTTTGTTTGCTCTGATTCAGCCAACAGAGTGTCTGTGGGTGGCACGGGTGTGCATCTGACGCCCTTTGACCTTTGCAAACCTTTAAAAACCACCGACTCATGTTTCACCTGAAGCACAAGACAGGAACAAAAGCCTATTTAAAATCAGGTTAAAAGGTACTCTCTGCAAAGTTATCAAAACGTGTGAAACATTATATCCAACAAATGTGTTTTTTTATCCATATTTGCCAAATAGCAAGTTTGTTAAAGCGCTGAAGTGGCTGAAAATAGGGCAACAATGGCAAGGTTCACAGAAAAGCCATTAAAATCCAACTATTTTGATGCATTTACAATCAAATTTAACAGGAAACATCAAAAACAACTGAGGAATATTTTGGGCGTGCCACTTTTCAAATGTGTGACCCATCACATCGAACCAGGGGAGATGTTGTCAAAATGAACGAAGCACGTTTTCTGGTTCCTGACATTTAGCACTTGGATCATCTAAACATCATAAACATTCAGTCTAGCACCAAATTACAACAGAAGGCACTGAACAAAAACATTGAAATGTCAATTAGTAAAGTTATACGGCTCGGTTTATTTAGCTGATTGGTAACGCCCCTGGAAAAATCAGTCGAAATCCTATTTTTTCCCACATTCTGACGAGGATTTCTTGTTGTCATTTGAAGGATGCCCCATGGATAAAGTTCTCATTCGTCATATTTTGACAAAACCAAGTAATTGTGACCCTTTCAACCAATGCACTAAAGCTGCCTGCATCTCTACACTCAGTTGGATGTGACAAGTCTCATATTTCAGACTGAAATTTGCTGTCGTCTCCTGCACTTTTCAAATACGCCTGTATATTTCACTTCTCTTCGACCCTTCGCTGGTCTGATTCCGCCACGTTAGTTTTCCTACAAAGCCCAGCCTAAGCTTTAATTCATGATCTGTGTCTTTGTTTACATTAACCGCATACCCGCATTTCAGAACTGTATAACAATATACTGTATGTGGGGAATCTACTTTCAAACTAAACAGGTCTTGCTTGTAAATGAGTTCTCGTGACTCAATGAGACAAAAAATTAAATTGAATGAAAAATTTAAAAAAACTGCACTGTTTGGTATATTTCAAGATAATATATATTTTGAATTAATAGCACCTTTAATTTGACCTGTTTAATTAAACACAAAGAGATTGCATACTGTCTAACTGGTTAAATCAGTCATTATCACGGCTGATAAAATGAACATTTTTATTTATTTAAACATTTAAAGCAGAGTAAATGTAGTGAAAATGTCTTGTCTGGTAATCCTCATTGCATCCTTGAGCCACTGACCCAGTGCCCCGGAGAGCTGCAAGCCTTTCTCCCCCACATACAGACAGAAAAGAAAAAAAAGAACATTGCGCCTTCACATGGACCGAACTGGGTGTGAAAGCACGCACATGTTTGTCTCACCTCTTCAAACTTCACCAGAGCGCCTCCTCCACCACGGCGGCGTCAACCTGCACCAATCCATCCATCCGTGAAAATAACAAAAAGGGAAAGTGATTTGACGCGTTCAACGCAAAGATTTTCCGGCTCTTCGCGCATGCAGCTACAAAAAATAAAAATAAATAAAAATAAGAGTGACGGACGGATGTATTTTAGTCCAAGAAGCGGAAAAAGCGGAGAGATATAAATCGCTGTTTGCTCCCTGAAGTCTCTGCAGCTCCACAGCCGCTTTCACACGTTCAGTTTGTGTTCGCGCAGCTCCTCCCCATCCGCGGCGACCAATCACACGCGTGTACGTCACAGGGAGGGCGTGGCCGAGCCGTTTCATAATTCAGACATGTTGGAGGAGACTGAAAGCCCCTCTGGTTTTCTGTGGGGGGTTGAGCTGCTGGCATTTACTGTCCTTTGTTTATTTCATCTGAGATAAAATTCACTGAAATAACATTTTCTAGCCCCGAATTCAATGTTACAACTAATTAAAACACAGAAGTCCAGACTGTCTTTTATTTTATTTTATTTTGCAAAGTGCAACTCGCACTAATATACAGTATTAAACAAATTGGCCATGCATTATTTATCAAAATTTAAGTATTTTAAAAATGATTTTTGTTGTTTTTTTGTTTTTTGTTTTAATTAATATCATTGTGAAATGTCAAATTTGAAAGGTGGATATTATTTAAATTCTCACAAGTGATCATTAAATTAATACAGCTTTTGGACTAAACCTCATTCAAGATAGCCACTACAGAAATTCTCAGCCAGCACAAAAAATGTCGACACCTCACTGGATTTTAGATATGGAGCTAAAACTTGCAGGACATCTCACAAGATCAAGGTCATTGCATGAAATTGTGCACATTTGCCTCTTCTAAGCACAAGATGATCTTTAAAGTCTATAATTCTGGCATGAAAGACATTAGGTGATTTGCAAAGAATGCTGGGCCTTTTGATATATATATTTTTTAGGAAAATACTGTAGGCCACTTAAGATAATTGATGCTCTGTGATCTAAGCAGTCAAAGTTTCTGCATACAAAGAATCTGTCATGCAGTTGGGGGTCTTGAGATAATTTTACAAACTAACTAAATAAATAAAAATTATATTGAATATAATTGTTACAAACGGTTAAAAAAAGAACAGTCACAACTGATATACAATGAGTTTAAGCTATCTGTGTCGTCATTATGTGTTTGTTTATTTACATTTTTAACAATTTTTGTGCCGTTAAACGAGTATTTTCTGAGTTGCAAGTCTTTGCTATAATTATTTTGGGGTTCAGGAGCTGAAAAACATATGGAACCACTGAGTTATAATAATTAACATCGCAACCTAATGCTTTAAACAAGTCATTTAAAAAAATATATAATAAATTACCAAGTAAATAAATGTGCATAAAACTGGGAATCTTTGCTTGCAATTGTATTAATAAAATAACTATAGAAACTAAAAAATTGTATACATTAAAAAAACATAGCGTTCTGATTTATTATTTATCATGTTTTTCTCTTCAGTTTTCTACACAATCATACAATTTTAGTACACAAATGAATTAAAAAAGACAATAACGTATCGAAATACAAATTTTAAAATAGAAATGAAATAAACTGTAAATTACAAAATTTTAACTATTTCCCACAAAAAAACAGATTTTGAACATTAAAGTACTAAAAACAGGATTATCCTCGACATGTCAGGCTCTGAATGGTACACGATTCGCTCTGGAAGACTTTTGTTTTGAAAAACACAACTATTAGACAACCATTATTCTCTCAGTCTGCAGGTTCACTCAGACAGTTTGTGGTTTTAATAATGAAAGTTTAATCAAGTAACAATCACCTACTTTAATTTTCTTTGATGTTTAACACTAAAGCTTTTGCTGTTTGTTTATCTCGTCTATCTGTTTGCCTCCGGTAGTATTCCTGCAACTTATTTCCCCTGGAAAGCAAAGCATGCAAACAGATGGAATTATGTGAATGGAAACCACAACAACAAAAAAGGTGACACCTTCATCTCGTGAAACTGTTTGAGGGAGAGCACATTTCTGCAGCCTGCTTCTAAGAAATGAGTCATCTTGAAGAGCTCCTGCCAGCATAATTGTCCTCCATAAGTGGATGTGTTGTTCCGCTGAGTCCATACAAATCCAATTCACCTCGTCTTTTGAGAGCAGGAGCAGAAAATGGTTTGCACCTCTCAATCCATCAGCTTGGTGAAAAGATTTCACAATGACTCAATGTGGTTATTGCTAATGGAAGGGTTCAAAGGTGTTCGTGCACTTGATAAACTGACTTGAAAATTAACTTCACCATATAATTATATTTGTTGACAATGAGCCAAAATGAGCACGTATTAACTTCCACTAGTGAAAACCAATGGCATTAAGGAAAACGTGCAACAGGGCTCTGTTTCCGGCCTCCTTCAGAGTCAGCCTTTAACTCAGAGCCAACCAACACGTACTTTCTTCTTTTGACTGTGTTTTGTCTATGTTACTACAAAGTCCTGGGTGTAGCTCATCCAGGAAGCTGTGCACAGTTTCCATAAGCCCTTCAGCTCTAGAACATGTGTGTCCACACACCTTCACACAAACCCGCACTCTTCCTCCCAGCTCCTCAGCTGTTGGACGGCTCAGCCTATAATTATGGTTGTCATCTGCTGCCACTGACCACACGGCTATATTTATGTGACAACCAGTACAAACATGCTATACAAAGCCCAGCACATGCACACTTACACACACGCAGGTAGACCACAGGAACACGTGCGCGCTGATTTATAACCAGACACTGTCAATGAGAAACAAACAGCAGATGAATCAGTGCTCTCAGTAATATTTAATCCTCTCAGACTTGTCTTGAATAAACTGATTTGACAAATAATATTTTACAAACTAACAATATGACAATTAAAGACCCATCATTCCTTGAAGGAACACATATTGCTTGATGCCTTCAAAGGTTTAAACTTTTGTGCTGAGAAATGTCAGAGTTGTTGTTTTGGTCAAAAACTGTAAATTATGTTATGTTCAATCTTCAAGTGTTGGGGATGAGTCTCAGCTACTACCACACAAATTTAGCTCAATGTCTGAAAAACTGACAGAGTTAAAATGACATTTTTTTGTGTTTGATGCGGTCGCTGAGCTTCGACCCCATTGATGACTTTCTAACATTTCTTCATCATAATCCGTTCACAGATTCATGAGATATTCAGGTAACAGACAAACACATGAACACTCACACACGTGCATTTGGCAGTGAGCAAAAACAACAAGACCATGTCCTGGGAAAGTTAGATAATATGGATGCAAGAGGTAATAAATAACTGTAATCTACTTTCACATCAAAACATCCCATAATGCAACACATTCAACTTCACAATTTCTGAAATGTCCGGTGAGTGAGAGAGTGACTGGTTGTTTGTCTCTCCCAGTGATGGACTTGCAACCTGTCCAGGGTGTCCCCAGCCTCTTGCACAATGACTGCTGCATATGAGCACCAGTGACCCCTGCGGCCCCGAAAAGAAGAAGCAGGTAAAGATGATGGATGGATGATGCAAGATTTCCAAAAAAGAAGGATCATCTCGGTTTTCTCTTACACAATAAAAAATGTGTCACAGTTTGTTTGGTGTGCAGAGGTGCGATGAAGAGGGGGGCCAGGGGAGGCAATGGCTCATGCACATTGATGAGGTTGATGAATCCAGAAAAGCTGCTCTTTATTTAACCTAAACTCATTTCCTGTAAATGGGATCATATAGGGCCAATTTTAACGACAGCAAGGTCCTGACTTTGTGAATCGTGCCGCTTGCTCAGGAATCCCAATAAAACCACGGTTTAGCACATGTAAAATTGTAGGTTACGTATGATTTTTCATGTATATATTTAATATAACACTGCTGGAAGTAGCTCATTGTTACCCAGAAATGAAAAAAAAAAAGGAAATTCAAATGATGTCCTCGAGCTGCACACTGTCAAAACTCCGCTTTATGACAGCAAAGTAAAGAAACACAGAATCTTTCTTGCAGCTCTAAAGATGTGTTCATGTTGTAGTTAAAGCTTAATCGTGTCCATACAAAGTTAAATGTTACCCAGCATTTTTAAACAGCGGTGAATGAATTACAGGCTGTCTGCTGAAGAGTCCCAGCTTTTACTGTATGAAATAATGTCCCAATGCAACAATAAATGACAGGTATGGAGGTCATTTTCATCTATTCATTTTTTTATTTTTACATTTTATGGGAATTTACAATATAAAATATATATACTGTATATAGAAGAGAAGAATGAGAGAAACATTCAGATTGTGTCCAAAGTGAGGTAAAATGGAAATGTATACATAATTAACTTTGCTTGTTGCATTGCCTCTCAGTGCTTAATATGATTTATGTAGTATATTTATTTACAAGTTAATACTTAAAGTTTTTAAGGCAGTTTTGTGGAAATGAACCATCTGTGCAACGTGTGTCTGTATTCGATGAAAGATGATCACAAGATTTATATGGCCCGATAGAGAAACAGTTTTTAAAAATGTGAATTTTTTAAGTAAAACTGATTTTGACATTTTTAATTCAAGCAGCATATTTTCATTTTAAACTTGGACTGCAAAAAAAAAGTTGAATTAATTTAAATTGATTCATTTTGCTTTCATTTAAGTTGTAAAAAAGTATGTAATGCAACTGGCTGCTTCAGCGCTTGTTTATTTTTACTCATCAGCATCTTAAAAATGGATTCAATATAAAATAAAGTTCTCTGGGCTGGGATTAGACACCAAATTCCTTCGGGATTCTTAAAACATCACTGTGAACAATGTGCAGGAATAGAATTATAACACATGTAAGAACCACTAGCATGCGGAGCAGATACCATTTATTTTCTGAACGCACTGTTTCCTGCCACTGAAACTGAAAACCATCTTGCTGTGAAGAAGCTTTGCTCACCACTGAACCACCGTGCTGCTGGAAAAGCAGTAATGATGCTACACTTAAATGACTTGTTTAGGGAACGTAATGAGCTGCAACCCATTTATACAGTGGAGCCATTGCCTCCCCTGGCCCCCCTCTTCATGGCACCCCTGCACACCAAACAAACACAGACCGTCGATTCAAGCTCGCAAACAAAGACGTTCATACAAATGTTTTGTCTATGATGGCAGAAAATCACACAGTGAGATTTGTTTTAGGTTTGGAGAACCTCTTTGTTTAAAATATCATCCACAAAATGTTGCTAAGTTGAGTTACTACCGATCAAGAAGGCATGACAACTCAACTGACCAACGTCCATGAGCTTTTCAAGGAGAAACCTCCAAACCTCGAGCAGGTGATTCCTCTGTAAAGACTCGTGGGTGGTCTGTCCGGCTTCACGCTTTGAACAGGGTTACCTCATTGTGAAAGAAAATCCAAACCCACTGCTGCCCACAGCACAGAGTCACGGTAACCACATGGGATCTGTGCAGAAAAGGTTAGCAGCGCAGCAAAACTGCAAATATGGAAGCCACACGTAAACACCAGCAACCAAAAGACTGAGTTCACACTTGAAAGTGACAGAACTCCGCTGAGACGGAGAGGAATATTTCTACTCTTGCATCATCTGACTTTCTGAATTTTGCATCATTAAAATTTACTTAAAATCCTCAAATACACAAAAAAAAAAAAACATCTCTTCGTATCCCCTGTCCCTTGCTATGTGAAAAGCTGCAGAAAACAATGATAGCTGGAGCGTTTTGGCTAAAGTAGGTCAGTGGAGCCAACTGTCAGGAGTAGGAAGAGATGCAGGGCAGCAAGATGGCAGCGAGGTCCCCTTAGGTCAGAGCTTTTCTCATCACAGAGCGGCCACTGACGCATAAACTGGATCTCTCTCATATTTGTCCTGGTGATGTGTCAGGCTCTGTGGAATCACACAACAGCTGTGGTCAGACACGGGAGGTATGGCGTGAGGGCTGTCAGGACATGAATGTCCATGATGACTTTAAAAAGATGAGGCTGCTGAACAAAAAGCTTAGTAATCTATGTTTCAGCCCAAATTCATTTTCATAATCGGTTTTAAATAAACCAATATGCCAGTGTTTAACTGGGATTTGGGACAGCGGTGAGCTGCTCTGTGAGAGTCACAGGTTGAGGTCAAGCTGACTGACAGTGCCAAACATTGACCGAATTATGTTCTGCTTCAGGCATATTTTATTTATCATAACGCTGCTGTAGTCCTCACACACATGGAGTGAGAGCTGAGCGCGCTTCAAACTGAAGCATGGTCAGAGAAACGGCCAGTAGTAGATCTACATGTTAAACAGCGGCAGCACGGTGGTGAAGGGGGTTTTCTCCAGTTTTCTCCCATAGACCAAAAACTTGCACGTTAGGTTCTCTGAATTGTCCCCAAATATGGAAATATGTTATTTTATTCTTTTAATTGAAGGTAAATCTTATTGGGGACAGTAGTTGGTAGACACAAAATTGCAAGAAAATATGCCTTTGTTTTTCTCAAATACAGATCCAACTCTTCAGTCGTCCATTCAGGAAACTAAAATGAGAAGGATATGAGACGAGTACAAGACACCTGTGTGACTAAATTGATTAAAAACTTGCAGCGTAAACTTTTCAAACTTGCTCCACATTTCTGCGTCACAAGAGGGAAGCCCTGCGATTCACGTGAGAAACCTTCACGAGCAGTTCAAGACGTTGAGGAAACTCCTTGAGTGCAACTGGCAATTTGTTGCCACAGTCAAGCAAAATATTGGCTAACAAGCTAACAAGCTACAACTGTTTTGGGTAAATCTCTGTCGGAATGGTTAGTTCTTTGATTTTCTGCCCTGCCAGCTCCCTGCAGCCACATCCAAGCACCAATCAGCAGCACCTGAGGATCATCAGCTTGATGAGCAAGAGGAGCACAAAGGGCTGCAGAGGACATTCAGCAGGCGCTGGAGCATTACCTACCAATATTTCTGTTCTAGCCATTTACTTGTGTTAGTAACAAATTGTATATTTCTCCATGTTTTCAGAATATAATCCCTGATGTCCTCCTGTCCCCTGGATTCTCCTCTGTGGACCTCAAGCTCTCGTCAGCTGCCTCCACACCATCCTACCACTTCCCTGTCTCCTACCTGGAACCTTTGTGATGGCACACATCTTCTTCACCTGGACCCATTGGGTCAGATCTCCCCAAAACTGACTCCTACCTCTACTGTGACAGAGCAGCAATAACATTATCACCCCCTGCCAACAGACCAGTAACCATCTCCTTGCTCTTCAGGGTTCCAGTTCCCTCACTGGCACAACTGATTTTCCTCTTTGTAAATAAACACTGCAAACACATTTGAATCTAATCTGTTCTCTGTAAACTGCAGTCCTTATTCAAAGATTCAAAGATTCAAAGAGCTTTTATTAACATTGCACCAGTTTTCACCAATACAGCGTGATTATGTATGCACAGTCATCCTGAAGATGGGGTGAGTGTGTAAAGCTGCTGCTTATTCAGAACACATGACATGTTCTTCAGCGCGGCCTCTCTCATCCGTGTCGGGATGAAGGTCAAAGGTGTGAAAAAAGGAAAGTACCATGAGGGTCACAGCGTTGGTATTAAAAAAAAAGTATCACATTTTGTCTGCCAAGACACCGCATGACACAGTAAAAACTATACCAATAAGCACATTTAAGACAGTTACATGTTGCATGTTGAGACTGAGGCAGGGAGGTTTCTGTCCATGAGACATTCCAGATAGCGACAGTCTGACCAGCCGGCCTCCGATAACGCTCATAGAAAAGTTCTCCGGGGGGGTAGCAGACAAGACAAGAGCAGCTGTTTTGTCCACAGTAGAGCACATCTCAGGAGAAATTAGATATCCAGCCTTTTTCAAGGCTGTTTCCAAGGGAGTCAGATAAGAATTGACAAATATTTTCACTTCAGGCTCACATTGTAATTTCTGCAGCCTTCAGTCTGTAAGGGCGACTTATATATTTTATCATCACACTGGACATCATGGGAAGTTTAGTACTTTTGTTTGCTTATTTTTAAGTAAGAGTTGTGAATTTTTGTATTATTATGGAGGTTTTCATTTTCAAACTGAGGGGAAACACCCATTTAAAAAGTGTCTAGTAGTAGGTCTGCACCTTATTTCATTTTACAATTAATTTCATTCAGTCATTTTCAACGAGGGAGACCGTTTACCCACCAAAAAGTATGTATTTGCTGTAGAGAACTCTTGAAGCTGTTCTCAGATGAAACACTTGTGCACTAACATGCAAGCTCAGCTGGTTTGGCTGCAGCAACGCTCGGCAGAGCAGCTCGGATCACTGATCTGCAGCCTCCTTGTTGCACTTTGTCTTTACACGGGACACAGCTGTTTGGAGCGATGTCAGTGGCAATAAATATGAAGTTGGCATCCCGGCCAGTCTCTGTGATCTGATGTTTTGGCAGGCTGTTGGGAGGAGGATACTGTTTCCTTCGCTGCACAAGGCAAGTTCAGACAAGAGGCTCAGAGTGGGAGAAGTATAGTTTTATGAAATGCAACCTGCCTTCTGCTTCAGTGTTGAACATCTAGCTACTTCCTTGTGTAATAAGTGTGCAGAGGGTGTTTCTACCTCTGGGCAGGAGCTGATCGCTTGTACTGCAGAGGAGAAATGAATCTCCCCTCACCAGAAGGAGAACAGGCTCTCCTCAGGAGAGTTTATATTAGGTTTAGGATATGAACTTCACAAAAAAAGGATTTAATACATTTCTCACACTTGTATTAAAAAACTGCTTCCAATGTCCATTTTTTTTCCCAGCTCCTGAAAGAGCTGAGTTTTAGCTGACATGAGTTTTTTTCCTTGAATGTCCTGACTACCTAAGAGGAATGCTGCTCTTCTACAACAGCGGAAAAGAATGCAAACAGTTACATCTGCGTGTTGCGTCGTGCTATGATTTATGTGTTGATTCTGTAAATCCCTGGGGGGTTTAGTAAGAAACAATAAAAGAAAGCCCCGAGGTAAAATGGGAAGGCTCGACGAGCAAACTCTTTTCATGTATCGTCGCCTCGCACTTCCACACAAATGACTTCCAAACCTGACAGGGAGCTAGTATCTTACCTGTAGCAGATAGCTCATTGAGCTCATGCTCCAAACAGCAGTCGTTCAATGAGCTATGTGCAACAGGTAAGATACTAAACTTTCCAAAGAACACTTAAAAAAATCTGAACCATTGCTCTAACCTCATTTTGGACTAAACAAATGACCATGAAGTAGTCACGCGCTTCATACAAAACAATTTTTGTCTTATTTAGCGCAATGCTAAAAAAAAATGGAGGAAAACAAAACGTCTTGCATGAAAGGAGGTAACATTTTACATGCGAACACCCCGAGGTGTTTGCAGCTCAAAGATGAAAATCAAAATGGCCTTTCAAAGAACGGCTTGCTTCGTTTTGTGGCTTTCTGAACTTCAGATAAAGTTCAGGCTGCTTTAATAGTCAAGTGGTGTTTCCAGGAGCTTGGGGCTCTTCATGCTTTCTGACCTGACCCAGTTAGTCAAACACTGGTTTATTTAGATACTAAACACGAACACGCCGCTTCGACCGCGGCGCCATCGGTCTCATGCGCAGCTGCGTTATGACCGTCATTGAAACCGTCGCTGCTGCTCTCACTCGGGACTCGGCACACTCGAGCACTTTCACAAACATCAGTGGACCAGAAATCTCACTCATTAAGACTCCGCTGGGATTGATTTGCTCGCAACAGAGCTGTGCACGTTGAAAGGAAATAATGAAGTGTTTGTGTTAACGTGTGAGTAAAAACATATTTTGTGTTTCGAGTTTTTTGGGGGGTTTACTGTAAAATTGTTCAAATTATGCAGATTTTTTTTAATATATAAAAACTGTTAGTCAAAACCTCTGAGAAAAAGTTTATTTCAGCATTTTGTCATAATAGTATGATTTTTATTCCACCCTTTTTCCTGTTTATGACTTCTCATTATCTTCAAACATTAAAATATCTTCCCACAAAAACCCAAAAGCAAATCTGTCTTGTCTGCATCTTTAAAAAAAAAATCAGTTCAAAGTCTTAACATCATCATCATTCCCCAAAAAAATTGTGGCAGTTTTAGCTGCACTCTGCAGTCCTGAACAACCAAAGAGCCACAAAACTAAAACCAGTGCAACTAAGAACCACTGCAGAAGGCCCAGTTTTCAGAAGGGGAAGTTTCTCCAACTCTGCATGCACATCGGCAACTGATTAACTATCAGAGTCAACCCAGTTAAAGATGGCTGCTTCAACTAACCACCTTCGCCAACACAAAAGCATATTGAACTCAGTCAATTTCACATCATCTTCAACATGCTCTCGTTAAGGGCAGATGCCTTTCCCCTCCTCTCCCTCTCCTCCTTGCTTTGCTCTGTCCTGTCTGTGAAACTGCTTTAGAGCCTCTCTTCTACAAATCTTATTGTACAAATGATAACTCTGCTATGGATTTGGTCAGTTGGTCCCTCAACACAATTGAGAACATTTCTTCGAAGAGAAAACAGGCTTTAAGTGAGCCAACTTGCCCTGTTGGCATGCACGCAGCTGGATATCTCATCGACTTGGAAGTCTTGATGACGTGTCTATCTCTGCTGTCAATCGAGGATATTAAGGATGAATAAATAATTGGATTTATGGTAATTGGTTTCCTGCTTTTCAGATTTGACTGGTTCCTGGTCTATTAACAAACAAGGAAGTAATTGGCAGCAAATTTGGACCTGGTCAGGCTGCCTGCCTTATATGATGGCTTGGTTCGTGCCTCGAGCACCCAGACTCAGTTGCTTTTGGCAGAATGGATCAGATCTTGGGGAATACTCTCAGGCACTGACCAGAGGTGTGGCCACTTAATTTGGATGTTTTTGGACAGATGTTGCCTATTAGGTCTATTTATTTTTTAGGGGTGCTGAGTTAAAGATTTAGGGATGCCTGAGTACCCCCAAAAAGCAATTAAAATCACCGTGTGTGAGACTGTAGACATCCAGGAAGTGGAACCTGGAAGTTGAAGCCAAAACAGGACAGGCGCCCCACTTTTCTGGCTCTAGTACACTTTTTGAGTCCCAATATATAGATATATATTTTTTAATCATTCAACCTTTATTTATACAGATAAATCACATTGAGCCTCAAAGACTCATGTACAAGTGAAACCTGTCTGGACTGACAATAAAGTGGTGAAAGTGACAACATAGGTTTTGACGGTAAAAAAAAGGGCAGAGAGCATATCCAGAGACACTCACAGAGGCATTGCAAGATTTCTGATGAGTGGTATAATCTCTCAATTCACATAGTTTCCTCTGAAGAGATCTGTATTCTCTAGGGGGGTGCCGTGGAAGGACAAGGAAGACGTCAGAACCCAAAGAGTCCTGAAATGATGGCAGAATGTTTACTCAGCCAGGCCTCTCCGATTGGTCCATAGACTTCCTCGGTGTGGGGATAGAGCATCAAATTTTATAGAGCCTCCAGGCGAATTAAGATAAGGTGGCCTGTCAAGGCCAGTCAGGGAGCCCAATACAGATAAACACAACTGTTTTGGGGACAGGCAGAATGTTACTGAATATGTCTACCTTGAGTCTGTGTTGGTGCCCTCGGTTGCAGCCAGAGGGATTTCATGAAAAATCATCAGGAAAAAATGGTTAAACGTTGTCAGTGGAGAACATGTAATTCAAACAGCGTTACCCTGAGCGTTTAGAGGGTGGAGTACCAGTGTTCAAATTGTTTTCCTTGACAGCAATACGTTTCCATTGCATACAGTTTATTCCATTTCCAAAACCTTAAAGGAGTCTGGAAAAATGTAAAAGATGGATAAAGACCTGCGGCTGACCTCACGAGCAGCTGAATACAACAGTGATAAACAGAAAGTACCACATATGCATCTGTACGAAGGTACTGCACGTAGATCCTACATTTTCTGTCATAATTATATATGCTTAATGATTAAATTAAAGGTTAAATATGAAAGCTAGTTGTGTTTTGTTTTCCATCCATCCATCCATCCATCTTCTTCCGCTTATCCGGGGTCGGGTCTCGGGGGTAGCAGCCTAAGTAGGGAGGCCCAGACTTCCCTCTCCCCAGCCACTTGGAGCAGCTCCTCCGGGGGAATCCCAAGGCGTTCCCAGGCCAGCCGAGAAACATAGTCCCTCCAGCGTGTCCTGGGTCTTCCTCTGGGTCTCCTCCCGGTGGGACATGCCCGGAACACCTCACCAGGGAGGCGTCCAGGAGGCATCCTAACCAGATGCCCGAGCCACCTCAACTGGCTCCTCTCGATGTGGAGAAGCAGCGGCTCTACTCCGAGTCCCTCCCGGATGACTGAGCTTCTCACCCTATCTCTAAGGGAGAGTCCAGCCACCCTGCGGAGAAAACTCATTTCAGCCGCTTGTATCCGAGATCTTGTTCTTTCGGTCATAACCCAAAGCTCATGACCATAGATGAGGGTGGGAACGTAGATCGATCGGTAAATTGAGAGCTTTGCCTTTTGACTCAGCTCTCTCTTCACCACGACAGACCGGTACAGCGCCCGCTTCACTGCGGACGCTGCACCTATCCGCCTATCGATCTCACGCTCCAGTTTTCCCTCATTCGTGAACAAGATCCCGAGATACTTAAACTCCTCCACTTGGGGCAGGACCTCCTCCCCGACCCGGAGAGGGCATGCTACCCTTTTCCGGCTCAAGACCATGGCCTCGGATTTGGAGGAACTGATCCTCATCCCGGCCGCATCACACTCGGCTGCAAACCGCTCCAGTGAAAGTTGTAAATCACGAACTGATGAAGCCAGTAGGACCACATCATCTGCAAAAAACAGAGAAGCGATTCTAAGGTCACCAAAACGGATCCTCTCAACACCTTGGCTGCGCCTAGAAATTCTGTCCATAAAAGTTATGAACAGAATCGGTGACAAAGGGCAACCTTGGCGGAGTCCAACTCTCACCGGAAACGAGCCTGACTTACTGCCGGCAATGCGGACCAAGCTCTGACACCGGTCGTACAGGGACCTAACAGCCCTTATCAAAGGGCCTGGTACCCCATACTCCCGGAGTACCCCCCACAGAACCCCCCGAGGGACGCGGTCGAATGCCTTCTCCAAGTCCACAAAGCACATGTAAACTGGTTGGGCAAACTCCCACGCACCCTCCAGGACCCTGTTGAGGGTGTAGAGCTGGTCCAGTGTTCCACGACCAGCACGAAAACCACACTGCTCCTCCTGAATCCGAGGTTCGACTATCCGACGGACCCTCCTCTCCAGAACCCCTGAATAGACCTTACCAGGGAGGCTTAAGAGTGTGATCCCCCTATAGTTGGAACACACCCTACGGTCCCCCTTTTTGAATAGGGGAACCACCACCCCAGTCTGCCAATCCAAGGGAACTGCCCCCGATGTCCACGCGATATTGCAGAGTCGCGTAAGCCAACACAACCCTACAACATCCAGAGCCCTAAGGAACTCCGGGCGAATCTCATCCACCCCCGGAGCCTTGCCACCGCGGAGCTTTTTAACCACCTCGGCGACCTCAGCACCAGAGATCGGAGAACCCGACCCAAAGTCCCCAGGCTCCGCTTCCTCAGTGGAAGACGTGCCAGTAGGATTGAGGAGGTCTTCGAAGTATTCCGCCCACCGACTCACAACATCCCGAGTTGAGGTCAGCAGCACGCCACCCCCACCATAAATGGTGTTGGTCGCGTACCTCTTTCCCCCCCTGAGACGCCGGATGGTGGACCAGAATCGCCTCGAAGCCGTACGGAAGTCATTCTCCATGGCCTCTCCGAACTCCTCCCACGCCCGAGTTTTTGCCTCAGCAACCACCCGAGCCGCATGCCGCTTGGACTGCCGGTACCTATCAGCTGCTTCCGGGGTCCCACAAGCCAAAAAGGCCCAATAGGACTCCTTCTTCAGCCTGACAGCATCCCTCACTGCCGGTGTCCACCACCGGGTTCGAGGGTTGCCACCACGACAGGCACCAACAACCTTGCGGCCACAGCTCCGATAAGCTGCCTCGACAATAGAGGCGCGGAACACGGCCCACTCGGACTCCATGTCCCCCGCCTCCCTCGGAACGTGTTCAAAGCTCTCCCGGAGGTGGGAGTTAAAGCTCCGTCTTACGGGAGACTCTGCCAGACGTTCCCAGCAGACCCTCACAATACGTTTGGGTCTGCCAGGTCTGACCGGCATCCTCCCCCACCATCGGAGCCAACTCACCACCAGGTAGTGGTCAGTTGACAGCTCCGCCCCTCTCTTCACCCGAGTGTCCAAGACATGCGGCCGCAGATCAGATGAGACGACAACAAAGTCGATCATCGAACTGCGACCTAGGGTGTCCTGGTGCCAAGAGCACATATGGACACCCTTATGCTTAAACATGGTGTTCGTTATGGACAATCCATGACGAGCACAGAAGTCCAATAACAGAACACCACTCTGGTTCAGATCAGGGGGGCCGTTCCTCCCAACCACACCCCTCCAGGTCTCACTGTCATTGCCCACGTGAGCGTTGAAGTCCCCCAGTAGAACAAGGGAGTCCCCAGGAGGCGCACTCTCCAATACCCCCTCCAAGGACTCCAAAAAGGGTGGGTAGTCTGAGCTGCCGTTTGGTGCATAGGCACAAACAACAGTCAGAGCCCGTCCCCCCACACGTAGGCGAAGGGAGGCTACCCTCTCGTTCACCGGGGTGAACCCCAACGTACAGGCACCAAGATGGGGGGCAACCAGTATGCCCACTCCTGCTCGGCGCCTCTCACCAGGGGCAACTCCAGAGTGGAAGAGTGTCCAACCCCTCTCAAGGAAACTGGTTCCAGAGCCAGAGCCATGCGTTGAGGTGAGTCCGACTATTTCTAGTCGGAACCTCTCAACCTCACACACTAGCTCAGGCTCCTTCCCCACCAGAGAGGTGACATTCCATGTCCCAATGGCCAGCTTCTGTAGCCGAGGATCAGACCGCCAGGGTCCCCGCCCTCGGCCACCACCCATCTCACATTGCACCCGACCCCTTTGGCGTGTTTTGTACATTGTACATTCTGCTATGAGTGTGTTGATGAAAACTAATTTCTAGGGAATTACAAAGAAAGCTCACACTTTTGTGGTTATTTATATCAGGTGTTTTGTTTTGTGTGTTTTAAATGTAGATGTTATAACTTCTGGTTGCACAAGTTTAGCCTTTGTTACGAACAGTTAACACTAAATTGATTTCGTACAAAGCATAAAGGTTGTGTAATGTAAAGCAGAGTGCCATGTCTGTAGCATCTTATATAGTGCGTCTGTATTGCACCGCACTAGCTTAATAATAATAATAATAATAATTAATTCAATTTATAACGCACTTTTCATTACTGAAAATCTCAAAGTGCTACACATATATTGAATGCTACACACATTCATAAACCGGTGGCGGCAGACTACCATGCAAGGTGCTTTCCAGTCCTACCGGGAGCAACTCAGGGTTAAGTGTCTTGCCCAAGGACACAACGACACATGGTGCGGGTCCCGGGAGTCGAACCGCCAACTTTCCGATCGGGAGACGACTGCCATTACCACTA
>JBBPBX010029487.1:11241-22931 GCA_038048925.1 Garcialebias charrua
TTATCATTTTGTTAGCTGTTATGTTTTTTTATTTTATTTTATTTTTCATATAAAAACTTTTCCATGGATGATTTTCCTTTTTCATTAAAATATTTCTTGGTCATTTGTCAAATCCTTCTGTTTTTTTCCTGTTCACTTTTCAAGTCCTTTGCCACAGTTTAGTGTTACATGTTAGAATATTGCATCTTTTAGTTCTGTTTACAGATTTCTTTATTTTTATTTTTATTCAGAACCATCCATTAGTCAATCCATCCTTCCATCATCTTTACTCACTTCTTCCTTTTTTGGTTCATGGGGGCCATTGATGTCCATATCCAGCAGTCACTGTGTAAGAGATGGGGGACATCTGGACAGGACTCCGGTCCATCACAGGGACACATGGAGACAAACAAGACAAACAGCCATTCACTCACTCACACCTAGGACAATTTAGAGTCACCAACCAGCAGTGGTGGACAGTAACAGAGAATATTTAGAGTGCTGTACTTACATTTTCTGAGTATATTTACATTACTTGAGTATTTGAGTTTTAGGGAACTTATGACTTTCACTCCACTACATTTCAAAGACAAATATTGCACTTTAGACTCCACTACATGAAGCTTTGTAATCCACTGTTGCCATTTTTCTTTCCTTAAATGCTGTTGACCAGTTGTTGAGTCAGGTATTATGCTATGTTCAACTGGGCAGAACATTTGTTTTGTAAGCTTCTATGTTAAGTATGGCAGTAATTTCAGGTATCAGTGTTACTGTTTCCTCTCCTGTGTGTATGCTTCATACAGGATAGTCGTTATAGTACTGCGATGTTTTTATGCCTATATTCTGATTTTACTTCATTGTGTATGTTGTTTTGTGTGTTGCCTGTTGTTCTGATTATACAGCACTTTGGTTGGCCTTGTTGCTGTTTTAAGTGCTCTGTAAAGTATGGTACGTGTTGTTGTTGCTGTCAATATATGCACTTTTACAGACAAACAATGCAGTGTATACTGAAGCTGAGGAAAAGCCTAAATGTGCATCATATGTTGGGATTTCCATGACTTTCCACAAACATGTAAAATGCACGGAAGATATTATTTGTAGTTTACAGATTTTACTAAGGCATGTGGAGTAATGCCTGGTACCCACCTAATTTCTCAAAACGCTCCTGCCGCCCCCTTTTGGCCGCTTGTCACGTTCCCACAAAGCCACTGAAGACCGTCTGATGACGCGCACTGGGGGGAGGCAGAGGGGAGGGGGTCTAGCTCGTTTTCCGGGTCAGTTGTTGTGTTACTGCAGCTCCGACAGTCTTTGTTGAGATTAAAACTTTTTTTTTTATGTTTGGGGTGATCATATGCTGGAGCGGACAGCAGCAACTGTAAAAATGCCACGTTTCTTACCGGAGTTTTGGTTCCAATTCATGGAGGCTCGATCTGGTAAGTTTAAAAAGTCCAAAAAAAGTCCCGTTGTCGTTGTGTAATCACATAGCAGAGGCTCTCTCGACTGTTTGCTGGACGTGTCGAGCCACCAGAGATGGAATTTTATGACGTTGGCGGCTCGACGTAGCTCGACGCGTAGGTTGCTTTCGGACGCGCGCGTGCGTGGAAAGGAACTGCCGCGTGCCGCCGCGCTGCTTCAATCACTCAAAACGCGCCGCTTCACGGTTCGCCGCGCCTCGACGTGTCTCCACATAGACTTTGAATGTAAACCGGCCGCTTCAGCCGCCCGACACGGGTCCAGTGGGTACCAGGCATTAGAGTGTTTCTACTGGTCAGTACATCATCGGGTGGTTTCAGAGAGTTACAAGGTTCAATAAAATCACTCAAAACAATACAGCAATGTACTGATATTAGAAAATATAATTTGTACTTATAAATACTTGAATATTTTTATACATGCACTTTTGAATACTTGAGTATCTTCACAAGTAAGTACTTCATTACTTTAACTTGAGTAAACTTTTGACTGAACTTTTTCTTGGAGTTGAGTAAGATTTGACCATGAGTATCAATACTTTTACTTAAGTACTTAAGCCAATCAGCCTAACATGCATGTTTTCTATCTGATGGGGGGAACTGGAGTACCAGAGAAAACTCATGCTTGCATGCAGAGAACATGCAAACTCCACTCAGACAGGTCCCCGGCTAGGATTTGATCCACTGACCTTCTTGCTGAGAGGCAACAGCTCTACCGAGCAACCGTACCAACCTGCACTTGGATCCTTTCATCACTCACCATGACATGTACAGTGCAACTAATTCCAGTTGCGCATGTATATTTGGGTTTTATTGCCACAAGGTAATCTCCTCTTTCATTATTTCAAGGCTCTGTGTTGACCCCCAGCTTCCTGCTCTTATAGAAGCTTCTTAGCATCAGCGGCAGCATGGCAGGTGATGAATTGCAAAGTCAAAGAACACCAGCAACTCTAAAGCTTGCTGAGAGGTTTCTCGATGCCTAGCAGCTTTAAATAAAAGTAGCTACCATTTAATAAATGACTTGTTTTCTTTTTGACAGACATTAATCTGTCTGGCTTTAGGCGTCTTCGAGTCTGTGCAATAAGGAGGTGTCTCCAACCTCACACACTGAATTTATTTTTTTGTATCTGTGCTGCCAAATGCTCACTTCTGAACAATTTTTAATTATGCTCTGTGGTACGAGGAGACACCAGCTGTGGTTTTAACAACATTGGCAAGGCATGAGCCAGTTTAAAGTAATAGCAATGTGCCTTGATCCACATGTTGGTTCTATTTCTGAACTGATTAAACTGATGACATTCTTGGAGGAAATTTTGCTCCCGTTTCCAAATTACTGGTTTGAACAATCATAAAATCTGAGTGAATGATAAATGGCATATCAACAGATAAAGAATGACTGATGATGGTTATTAAAGGTTCGTGGCAAGGCTTTGTCATTAGCAGATTTCTCCAATCGATTTTCGAGAGGTCACTGACATTAATTACTGTAGGAAAATCTGCTGATGAGATCTTAGTGCCGGGAAGGGTGAAATTTGAATTCTTTGTCAGTGTCAGTGAGATTCATGTAGTGCAGCCGATGATGGAGAACACCCAGTGTCAGGACTCGGAGCACATAGAAATAACAATAAGGTTGACCTTTAATGTTAATAAAGACATTTGAGTCCCAGATGGGTTCCACACGCCCTTAATTACGGTTCTTTTCAACCTACAGCTGATCATTATCATCTCTGAAGTGTTGTTGAACGACTCAGCTGCTTTTCCGTCTCATGTTTTGATAATGAAGTTCCCAGAAGGTGCATCTGAAATACTCGTCTGCAGACATAAACATATGGATCATAAAAAATGTATGGGTCTTTGTAAACTGCGGCTGTGGTTTTTTTAAAGAAAAATAAAGAAAAATACCCCCCGACTTCACACCAATACTACAATATTAGGTTGACAGACTTCTTTTTACTGAGGTATACCATTATTTTTCATTTTAATGTGCTGAATGAAAGGTATTTTTTGTGATAGTGAGCAACAGTACCAAAGGACAGCTCAAAGTTCCAACTGAGCATGTTTCATCGTATTATCATTATTTTTAACAAGAAAACTTGTACACAAATTAGATTACCCATGCGGACCGCATTATAAATCCAGCTGATGGTGTTGGTTTACTGCAGGCTGGTGATAACACTGGCTCATCTGAAACAACTTGGCACTTTTGGTGCCATTTTGCTCAGAGCAGTGGAAACAAAATGCAATATAGCTGTTTAAATTTGATCATTTCTCAATAAATGGGCGATTGTGGCAGTTTTGATAAAAGAGTAATCACGTTGATAACTAAGTATGCAATGGACCTGTCGCATTTTCTTAGCAAAAAAGGAGCTTGTGAACTTGTAGGGCACAGGCTTAGCAATAAAAAAAAGAAAGAAAGAAAAGAAACAGGAAAGGCGGCGGCGGTGTCCGGAGGCTGAGGAGGGAGACGGTCAGTAGCAGGTGCCCTGACCATTGCGACATCCAGGGAAGATGCAGGAACGAGGCATAATTGATTAGCTAGCTAACAATGAACAAAATATCTATGCTATTGCTATCTGATGCTATCTGCGAGTCGCGAGAAGAAGAGTTTTCTAATACTCAAGAAGAGTTTTCTAATACTTGCGGTAATAACAGATGGCCTAGCTTTATTTCTGGAGAGGTAAGATTTATTTTCCTTTATGAATAATTCATTTATGTTCAGTTTTTGTGATTTATTTATTTATTTATTTACTTGTTTTAAAGCCATCTTGAGCTTAAAAGCTATGATTTAAACCAGAAACTTGTTTTTTGCCTATATTTTTGCTCAGTCTACATACTGTATTTCCTATACGTGATTAACTAAGGTACAACTCTATACATGTACCCTTTTCAGTTAGCATGATTTTTATGCCAATTTATCTTTACTAATATTTCTTTAATTGTTGCAGAAAATACTGGAGGTGGGGTGCATTTTCTATTGTTATGCCCCACGTTGTGAGCATGAACAATTCTGAACAAATTTAATAAATGTAAAAAATGTATTCTTATTCGTGTAAATATGTCAAGATGTTGAATGCAAAGGTAGAACTGGATCGTTGGGGCGTGCACAACCTGAGGTGAACATGGATGGCCCTGGATCCTTTTGATTCTTCACAATCAGGCTGAAACACAGTTGCAGAGTTTGTTGAGAGTCAGAGTCAGAGAGTCAGAGAGTCTTTATTGTCATTTGCACCGCATGTGGTACATGTGATGAAAACGAGATTATGTACACGGGGTCCCAGTTACATCCAACAACAAATGAAAGAGAAAAACAGTAATAACATCTAGAACTAACTAAGAAAAACATCAACTAGTAATACACTAAGCCTAATATAGTGGGAATAAACAGCAGCACGAACATGAGTTTGTATGAGCAGATGGTCACAGATGAACACAGATGAACACAGCAACAAGAAAACAGATCAGCATCAGTATGATGTGATATTTTGCAGTGTTTATTTTTTATTTTATTTTTATTTATTCATGAGTCTAACAGCCTCAGGGTAGAAGCTGTTCCTCAGTCTAGTGGTTCTACACTTGATGCTCCTCAACCTCCGTCGTTGTTGCTTTGTATACCAGCATTACTGGAGTTCTCAACCTGAACAGTAGGTGTATCCAATAAGAAAACAATGTAGCTAAAGGGAATTGATCGTTCCCAAAATTTGTCTTCTCGACAATTGTACATGAGTACAAGTTTACAGCTTTTCTACTATTTTAAACTGGACATTTTAGTTCAAATATATAATAGACTAATGAATTTAGATTTTTTTTAGGAATTTAATGTCAAAAATGCATCAGCAGACGACTCCTTCAATTCACTCACATTGGGTACACGTAGATGGGCTCATCTGTTCTAGAATTGTGCCACTTGAGGTGCTTGCATGTTGGAGTAGCTCTGTTACATTCAATCTGAGTCAATGCATAGGAAAACTTTAATTCCTCTTTTTTCTGGATGTAAATAGCTTTTTTCAGAAGATTATTTCCTCTGGTATCAGATGCTGTGCAGCTGGAAGGATTTTTACTGAAAACCTTTTACTTTTGAGCATTTGTTGTGATGTAAAACTGAAAGTTATGCACCATAACTCATGTTCCCTGAAGCAAGGGAACGAGGTGCAACATACTTGCTATGGGAATTGCACCCCCGCGCGATTACCTGAAGGAATATACTCACTTCTTTATGGCAGGGGCGTCCCCGCCGCGCCAGAGGCCCCACCCTCTGGGTACTTAAGCGGCTGACGCCCATCCATCTTCCTCCAAAATTGCACTTCACCGAGCTTTCAGCATTGAAAGGGCCAGATATGTTGCACCTCGTTCCCTTCCTTCAGGGAACATGAGTTATAGTGCATAACTTTCAGTTCCCTTTCAGTCTGGTCTCTCAGTGCAACATACTTGCTATGGGAACGTAATCCATTCACGCCCTTTAAATGCTCAGTAAAATGCATGCTAGTGTGAACGTCTACCCTTGACCAGCAGGCATCTCAAGGCTACTTTCTACTGTGTGTTAGAAAGGACAGCCTGAGTAACGTCACCCGCAGGAACATCCAAACTGTAATGCTTTGCAAAAGTGTTTAATGAGCTCCAGTTCGCAGCAGCGCAGATGTCTGCAACTGGTACACCCTTGAACAATGACCAGGAAGTGGCCAAGCCCCGAGTGGAGTGAGCGTGCATCCCAGAGGGCCCCTGTTGACCTTTGCTACTGTACGCCCTTTTAATGGCCTCAGTCACCCAATGTGAAAGGTGTTGTTTTGATAGGGCCTTTCCGGTAGCAGGTGCTGCAAAGCAGATGAACAGTTGATTTGTTTTTCTCCATTCGGCTGTTCTCTGCACGTAAGTGCATAAAGCTTTCACAGGGCAGATAGCCTTCAGCCTTTCCTGTTCCTGAGTGAGGATGGGAGCAGGTGGGAAGGAGGAGAGATCAAAGTCTAGACTCCTGTGGTTCAAAGTCAAGAGCTTGGGAGTGTATACGGGATTAGGCCTTAAGGTGAGCTTTGACCCGTCAGGGGCGAATCTGGTACACATTGGATGTACAGACAATGCATGGAGGTCACCCACGTGTTTTGCCAAGCAAAGTGCCAGGAGTAGAGCGGTTTTATAAGATAACAAATCTATCTTTACCTCGCTCAGTGGCTCAGATGGGGGTCACAGAGAGCCCCCAAGGCCAGGCCAAGATCCCAACCAGGGGTCAGAATCCTATTGGGTGGTTTAGTCCGAAGCACACCTTTCATAAATCTTATTATGATTGGATGTGCTCCAGGTGTCCTGTGTCCCTAGCCTTCTTGACAGGCTGAAATAGCTGATAGGAAAACTTTAATCTTTGAGTAGGAATGACCTTTTTCCAGTAAGTCCTGAAGGAATGTCAGGAGCTGAGCCAAGTCACATGCATAAGAAATAATATTTCTTTCTGAGCACCAGGCTTCAAAAATACGCTACTTCTGTGCGTATAGAGACTGTGTTGACACAGCACGGGCATTTTGTATGGTTTTTACCACATTTTCCGGCAGGCCTGACACCATCAGCCGGACTAGCTTTCGCTAGTCCAGCAATACGCAGGAATAATTCTCTGTGTGCTCTGTGCAGGAACAAGCTCACCTCAAGTTGAGCGATGAAGCAACAGAGAAGTCCCGCAAAGAGGTAGTTCAGGTTTAGCGAGGTGAAGGGCAAAAAAGAGGAAGATGAATGGGCGTGAGCCGCTTAAGTACCCAGAGGGCGGGGCCTCTGGCGCGGCAGTGACGTCCCTGCCGTAAAGGCGTGAGTATATTCCTTCAGGTAATAGTGCGGGGACGCAATTCCCATAGCAAGTATGTTGCACCAAGAGACCAGACTGAAAGGGAACATGGTGTTTTTTAACAACCAGGAGCAGCTGATTAACATCGCAAAAGCTATAATACCTCAACTACAACCCCAAATCCCAAATGAGTTGAAAAGGAGGTGCTGTGGATGCATTCTCATCAACCTGGTGGCGGTGCTCGAGTGCCTGGCTGCTGAGATCCTGTAGCTGGTGGGAGGCTCAGCTCGTGATGGAGGAAAGACATGGTTCATCTCCCGGCACCATTGGCTGTCTGTGGTGACGAGGAGCTCAGCAGACTGTTGGGAGGAGTGCCCATCGCTCAGGGAGGGATTCTGCCCAGCAGGACTGAGAGGCCCGCCAGATCTGACAACAATCTGGATCCGGGTGGACGGATGGGTATCTGAGGCCAGATTCTTCGGATTCACTGCAGGAGATCCTTCCTGCCCACAGCCATCAGCATCTATAACAACTCTTGAATGAATCAAGGATGATGACGAAAACACTTAATTTCCCTTTGGGATTAATAAAGTATTTTTGAATTGAAATGGCTCTGATAATCCAAATTAGTTAATCTTCACATACAAAATACAGTCATACAAATGTTCATATGTTACCAACAAAAACGAACAAACAGGTTTTTCAAATCAGTTTTAAAAGACAATTGTGAAGTTTTCAAATGGGTAAACAGCAAAGTTAGACGTTTTGGCAGTGCTAGAATTTTGACTTGTCCAGAAAAAGAAAAAAAGACCAGAAAGAGATTTAAGTCTTGGCAAATGTTCTCAGTGACCACTCACCCCGAGGCACTCCATTTTGCCTTCGGGGTAACAACTGGTTTTGATTTTGTTCAAGCAGTACTTTTGTTTACAAGCCTTTGAAACAATGATATTGTAACACCTAATGTGCTCTCAGATCTTTCTTTTCTGTAAGCAATTTAAGTGTGTAACGTGACAAAAAGTATGATGGTGCATTTTTGTTGACAGATTATCCTAATTGTGCCACACAGGACTTTTATTTTACCTTTTTTTTTATTACTGGGGTGAGAACCACAGAGCAGCCCAGAGATTTCAAACCAGCTGTAAAACTTTAAACCCTTCAGTCTGAACATACTGGTTTGCACCGTCAAAGGTCAGTAAAAGGTCAAACGTGAACTTTGATTTCAGTCATGCTTTATAAAACACCGGCAAACACACAGGCACACACTTTCTCTTATCAAACTCTGTATGCAGAACTATTGGCACTGGTGGGAAGCGTCTTCCCTCCTCAGAGATCAGACCGGCTGCTCATATTCCTCTGTTCTTTCTTTGTGCCTCTGTGCTGATTTATCTTTTCCCTCAGCCACCCAAACAAGGAGATGGGTTCCGTTTGTTGACAATTGTTTCACTTGTTGCAGATAAGACAAACTCAGAAACATGAAATGGCCAGTGGACCAGTCATACACAGGTAGGAGAACCTGGATGCTTTCAAGGCGTAATCAAAATGGGATCCACTCAGCATCTCGGCTGTCTCCTTCATCATAATTGGCTACGTGTCTAAGAAGCATAATGCAGCAATCTGACAGATGTGAAGCAAACACAATATAAAAATCAAGAAAGACATTTCGGACTTCTGGAACACCGTTTGGAGAATTTTAAGGTACACAATTCAGTTTAAAAAAATGATATGACATGCTCTACAAGCAAGATTGTTTCTGTTGCAACTAAACCAGATTGATTTACTACAGTATTTTGGATTGCAATGAGCCTTGAGTACCTGGGGATGCATGGCTGTGGCTGTTTTAATTTTAATTAATTTAAAATCCCAAATCATGCTTCTTAAGTTAAAGTGTTTGATCAAGTTTTATCTGTTATGTTTCAGCCATCCTCAGTTTTATATTAGCCTATCCTCGTGAGACTTGCTGCAGGATTAACTCCAGGATTTCAGAGCTAGGAGTGAAATGTTAATAAGTTCTTTGTCACTCTTGCTGGAAATCCCCTTTGATATCCTTACATTTCACAAAGATATTTGTCTTTGCCTTGCGTTCACTAGGCAGTACTGTAAATGTCATTAGTGAGAAGTTGTCATTGTTGCAGTGGCACGACAATGGCATTCCTGCAGTAAAACGTTGTCGTAGGAGTTTCTTCTGCTTGTTGCTATAATAAAAAAAATGCTGGCAGAATAACAAGCACTGAAAAGCACATTAACCTTTATTAGTGGTTTGACCAGGGCACACTGCTTTATTGGTGTAATTACCCGTGATGATTTATGGTTGGTATCATTGTGTGGCGTCTGCCAAATAGATTCAAAGTTTAGAGTAGCCTTCCCTTTCCTGACATCTAAGTGCATCAGTAAAACTTATTTGTGTTAGTAGTCACTAGGAAATAATACTGAGTTTAATAATTATTGAGTGCATAGAGGCTGAAAATCTCCGAGGCGATCCAATGCTCAGGTAGAGAGTTGTGGCAGGTCCTCTGCTTAAATGCAGTCCACCTCATCAGATCCTCAGCGTCAGCTGCGGTTGATTACCCCACATGTATCTCATGAGCAGCAAGGAAATGAGTACCGGTAGTGGTAGAAGTAGGAACTGAATTCCTGACAGTACCTCCCCCTCAAAGATCGCCTCTTGGCTATCAACGTCTTTTTTCGTGACGTGATCGATAAAAGTCAATAAGGCTAGTATCTAAAATAATAGATTGAGAAATCCAGGACCGTTCTTCTGGGCCATAGCCTAAGGTACTGGGTTAGGATTAGCAGCTAATTTTAGCACTAATTTAGCACAAACTGTTACTAGAAGTAGATGCTCTTCACATATTCAGTCATTTTACAATACAATATTAGTAAATGTCATTCTGATGTGTTATTTTACATGTTTGTAATACAGTGCCTTCATCCAAAATATGTTTTTTTAATTAAACAGTTCCCCTAATTTGTCTGTCCTTTTACAATTGTGCGTTCATAGCTTTACATATGACCAGCAGAAGCAATCTGTGAACTACTGCAGCCACTGATGATACGGTCTTCATTTATGTGACTCGTGCTGGCAAAATGAGTCTGAATGAGCACAGTGCAGAAAAGTAAACACTTATACTAATACTGTTCTGATGCATGCTCAATAATCCAGGTAGAACAATCTAAAAAAAGTTAAATCTGGTCCCCTGGACATTCAAAACAAAACAAAACAAAAAAATTGTAGAAACTTTTCGTCTTTCGTCTGAAAGACTTCTTCAGTCTGAGGTGCTGTATTCAGCTCAGTCTTATAAATAGCACCTTTGCTGTCAGCAGCAAACTGGTTGATCCACTATGAGAAGGTGCTATTTATAAGACTGAGCTGAATACAGCACCTCAGACTGCAGAAGTCTTTCGGATGAAAAACGAAAAGTTTCTACAATTAAAAAAATAATAATTATGTCCAGAGGACCAGACTTAACTTTTTTTTAGATTATACTAATACTGAGTTTTGGCATTATTGAGTCATATTTAATGACACAATTGAGCAAGCCCAGTACAGTAACTGAAATAGCATGCAGTCTTCCTGATCTGTGTTTAATTTAAAGTTTTAGATTTGACAAAACTATAGATTAAATTCAATAATTGTCATTCGGGACATAGATTAAATTGAAGTTTTTGAGATGGTGCATTTGAAACAATAATGGCTCAAAAAATAAAACTGTGTCATTTTGACAATAGCTGAGACATTTTTTTTTTATTCAAGGTACATTAAGCCAACAGAATAATGCTACCTTATTTTTAAAATGCTTTTGTCCCTTCTGCTTGTTTGTAGATTAAAAAAAAGTCCTACACCGGAGACTATTTTGACACTTCACATGCTCTTGTGCTCATGACCACAAAAGGTTGGATATTTTTGAAACATAATTATACTGAAGGTCACAATGGCTTGAATGAACAAACAACATGAGGTGCCATTATTTTAAAAACAGGGGTTTTTGGTGGTCTGCCATGATTCTGTAAAGCTCTTGTTTGTAATGGGAATAAAATAAAAAAATAAAGAAAACCTATAAAGGTAACAAAGAGGAGCTAAAAAATTTAAAAACAGAATGGAACAATAAATCTGAATGTAAAAGCAAAGCTTTTTCATTTTCAAGAGAGATTCTATGCAAAGGTTATGTACAAATACTTTTTACATTTTTACCTGTTTTGGATAACTTTGAACACACTCCATTTTTAAAAGTAGACTTTAAAGGTCCACCGACATGATTTTTTTACTATTCATAAAATTGCTCAAAATATATATATTTTATCATTTAAATATGTTCCTTTATGCAAACAAAATGATAAATCACTTTAATTTTGCTCTTGAACTTCAAGCCGTGTTTAATCATGGGAAATCTGATTACACCCGAACGCACCATCTGTGATGTCACACCGGGCAGAGCTCTGGGCTTGTCACAGTGCGCAGGTATGAGCAGCTCGACATGAAA
>JBBPBX010029488.1:0-17500 GCA_038048925.1 Garcialebias charrua
AGACAGCTCCCCCCACTCCGACGTTCGATGCCAGAACAAAGAGTGATAACATCGTGGCGCCAAGATAGTTCCCCCATGCTAAGAGACTGCTTTGAAAACACAAACTGGTCTGTCTTCAAAGAGGCAGCTACGAATGGAAATTCAATTGACCTGGAGCTTTATGCTTCCTCTGTCCTGGGTTACATCAGTACATGTGCTGAAAATGTATCCATAAGAAAGTGTGTTAAATTTTACCCCAATCAAAAACCCTGGCTAAATAAGGATGTCCGCACCCTGCTGGCAGCCAGGGACACTGCATTCAAGTCTAAAGATACTGAGGAGTTGAGAAAGTGCAGGAGAGAACTGGATGATGGCATAAAGAAGGCCAAAGCCGCGTATGCACAGAGGATCGAGGGACAGTTCACCTCACATGATCCAAGGAGCATGTGGCAGGGCATCAAATGCTTAACAGACTACAAGGGCAAAAGCAAACAATGCCCCAGGGACCCATCCCTGCCTGATGCCCTCAATAAGTTTTATGCACGTTTTGATGATCCAAACAGACCAACTAGCACCAGACTCACCTCATCACCAGACGAGGAGCACCTCAAAGTGACCGCAGCAGAAGTGAGAGGCAGTCTCAGAAGGATCAACCCTCATAAAGCTACGGGTCCAGACAACATCCCAGGGAAAGTTCTGAAGGAATGTGCGGACCAGCTCTGTGAGGTGCTGGCTGACATCTTCACCACCTCACTTGCACTGGAGTCAGTTCCCACCTGCCTGAAGACCGCCACCATCATCCCAGTCCCAAAAAGCTCCACAGTGACTGGTCTGAATGACTACAGACCGGTGGCTCTCACCCCGATAGTCGCTAAATGTTTTGAGAAACTGGTCATGTCCCACATCAAGACAGCCGTCAACATCAACGAGGACCCTCATCAATATGCATACCGTGAGAACCGATCAACAGAGGACGCCATCTCCTCCGTGGTCCACACTGCTCTCACCCACCTGGATCAGAAGGACTCATACGTGCGTCTGCTCTTTGTGGACTTCACATCTGCCTTCAACACCATGATCCCCCAAACTCTGATAGACAAACTATCCACACTTGGACTAAGCCCCTCTATTTGTAACTGGGTCTTAGACTTCTTAACAGACAGACCACAGTCCGTGAAGATCCACAACTTCTCCTCCTCCACCATCACCCTCAGCACTGGCTCTCCTCAGGGATGTGTGCTGAGCCCTCTTCTGTTCACTCTGCTCACATATGATTGTACAGCCACACATCCAGGCTGTCATATTGTTAAGTTTGCAGATGATACAGCTGTGGTGGGATGCATCACAGATAATGATGAATCCAGCTACAGACAGGAGGTGGAACATCTGGAGAGCTGGTGCAAAGAGAACAACCTTCACATGAATGTGAAGAAGACGAAGGAGATGATTGTGGACTTCAGAAGGAACAAACACACCCACACCCCACTGTATATAGGTGGATCTGCGGTGGAGGTGGTCTCCAGCTACAAATACCTGGGTGTACACATGAATGATAACCTCAGCTGGAGCAACAACACCACCAGCCTGATCAAGAAAGGTCATCAGAGACTCTACTTCCTCAGACGGCTGAGACGAGCCGGTCTGAGAAGCCCAGTCCTCACCTCGTTCTACAGGTGTGCAGTGGAGAGCGTCCTGTGCTCCAGCATCAACGTGTGGCATGGAGGCTGCACAGTTGCAGAGAGAAAAGCTCTGCAGAGAGTGGTGAAGGCTGCACAGAAGTCTGTGGGAGTCAGTCTCCCCACCATCACAGACATTTACACCTCCAGATGCAGAAAAAGAGCCACCTGCATCATGAAAGACCTCACTCACCCAGCACACTCACTCTTTGCACCACTCCCCTCGGGACGGAGGTTGAGGAGCATCAAATGTAGAACCACTAGACTGAGGAACAGCTTCTACCCTGAGGCTGTCAGACTCATGAATAAATAAATAATAAGAATAAACACTGCAAAATGTCACATCATACTGATACTGATCTGTTTCTTGTTGCTGCGTTCATCTGTGACCATCTGCTCATGTTCGTGCTGCTGTTTATAATGATGTTTTTCTACTACATTAGGGCTTAGTGTATTACTAGCTGATGTCTCTCTTAGTTAATCCTAGATGTTATTATTGTTTTTCTCTTGCATTTGTTGTTGGATGTAACTGGGACCCTGTGTACATAATCTCGTTTTCAACACATGTACTACATGCGGTGCAAATGACAATAAATTCTCTCTGACTCTGACTCTGACTCTGACTCAATGACCTGTGAAACCGTTCACACAAACCATTAGCTTGGGGGTTGTAAGCGGTGGTCCTGTGAACGTTAGTCCCCAGACCCTTGGCCATGGTAGACCAAAGTTCAGAAACAAACTGCGGGCCCCTGTCCGATGTAATGTCTGAAGGGGGGCCAAAACGCGCCACCCAGGTAGACAAAAATGCCCGGGCCACCACTGCAGATGTTGTGGATGTCAGAGGAACCACCTCAGGCCACCTGGTGGTCCGGTCTATTATAGTCAGCAGATGAGTAAAACCCTGTGATGGAGGCAGAGGGCCCACCAGGTCTACGTGCACATGATCAAACCGCCGACCTGGGATGGAGAAGGGTTCCAAAGGTGCTTTGGTGTGTCTGTTAACCTTAGCACGCTGGCATGGGACACACGCTGCTGCCCACTCCTTAACTGCTTTACGCAGACCGGGCCAAACAAACTTTGAACTGACCAGTTTCACCGAGGCTCTAACACCTGGATGAGAAAGGGAATGTAAGGAGTCAAAAACGCGGCGTCGCCATGAAACTGGAACCAGGGGGCGGGGCCTGCCAGTAGAAACATCACAGAGCAGGAGAGGACCTCCGTCATTCACCTGCCGTTCCTCCAACTCGAGGCCTGTGGGCCCGGACTGGAGCTCGAGTATTTCTGCGTCGCCACGTTGGTCCGCAGCCATAGCAGAAAAATCGATGCCAACGTATACGGGAGAGATCAGCACCCGAGAGAGACAGTCAGCCACCACGTTGGATTTTCCAGCCACATGCTGAATGTCTGTAGTAAATTCAGACACCGCTGCGAGGTGGCGTTGCTGGCGAGCAGACCAGGGGTCAGAAATTTTTGACATCGCAAACACCAAGGGTTTGTGGTCAACATATGCAGTGAACCGGCGGCCCTCCAGGAAAAACCTGAAATGGCGTGTGGCCAGGTAAAGCGCCAGCAACTCTCTGTCAAAAACACTGTATTTCAGCTCATTGTCCCGCAGCGTACGGCTGAAAAATGCAAGCGGCTGCCAAACCCCGGAAACCTGCTGTTCTAACACAGCCCCCACCGCAACATCAGATGCGTCGGTTGTTAAAGCTATTTGCGCCGCTGGGGATGGATGGGCCAAAAGGGCAGCAGTGGCCAGTGCAGCTTTAGCATCACCAAATGCCTGTAGGCGTTCTGGTGTCCAGTCAACACTGTCGTTGGGCTTTTTCTTTTTCAGCGCTCCATAGAGCGGACGCAGCAGTTGTGCTGCCCTGGGGAGGAAACGGTTATAGAAGTTAACCATTCCCAAAAATTCTTGTAGCGCTTTAACAGACTGGGGCTGTGGGAAATCTGACACCGCCTGCACTTTGTTTGGTAATGGGACAGCACCACTTGCAGAAATGCGGTGGCCCAAAAAGTCAATGACTGGCAGCCCAAACTGGCATTTCGCTGTATTTACAATCAGGCCATGTGCTGCCAGGCGCTGAAAAACCTCACGGAGGTGGGACATGTGCTGCTCAGCCGAGCTGCTAGCCACCAGGACGTCATCCAGGTACACAAATACGAAAGACAGACCCCTTAGGACTGAATCCATCAACCGCTGAAATGTTTGTGCTGCACCTTTAAGACCAAAAGGCATGCGCAAAAACTCAAACAGGCCGAAAGGCGTGATAACAGCGGTCTTAGGGACATCCTCCACATGCACAGGAACCTGGTGGTACCCCCGTACTAAATCTACTTTAGAAAAAATGGAGGTCCCAGCCAGGTGCACTGAAAAATCCTGGATGTGGGGGATGGGATAACGATCGTTCTCTGTGATGTTATTAAGGCGGCGGAAATCCCCACATGGACGCCATTTGCCATCTGCCTTGGGCACCATGTGGAGGGGGGAGGCCCACGGACTGTTTGAGCGCTGCACGATGCCTAAACGCTCCATGTTAGCAAACTCTTCCTGTGCTATTGCTAGCTTAGTAGCATCGAGGCGGCGTGCACGTGCGAACACCGGGGGGCCCGTTGTGGGAATATAATGTTCGACCCCATGTTTTGTGTTTGTGTTTGCAAAATCAGGAACAGTCAGCGAGGGGAATTCAGACAATAAACGCTGAAACACATTACCCGAAGCTAAAAAGTTAGCATGCATTAAAGGCCCAGCTCCTCGCGTCTCACAAGGCAGTGACGAAAAAGACACAGCGTCGATCAAACGTCTGTTAGCTAAATCAACAAGGAGCCCGTGAGCACAAAGAAAATCAGCCCCTAAAATAGGGACTGAGCTAGCAGCTACCACAAAGTTCCACTGGAAGTCCCGTTCATGGAAACGAACAGTCACCAACCTTTCGCCAAACGTCTTGATGGGATAGCCGTTAGCCGCGGTTAGCTGCGGCCCGCAGCCTTCTGCCAACCTGTCGGAGCCAGTCGGGGGAACGAGGCTCTTCTGCGAGCCGGAGTCCACCAGGAACCGCCTCCCCGACCTCGAGTCTTCAATGAAAAGCAGCCTTTCCTTGTCGCCAACGGCCGCGACTGCTAGCGGGCGCTGGCGTTCTCGTTTCCCTGCGGCTTGAAACTGCACGGTGGGATGCATCGTCGTGCTTTGGCGCCAAAACGCTGGTGGTAGAAACAAAAGGCGGCTCCTGTCCGCCTGCGAGTAGCGACTCCTGCTACGACCGCTGGCTCGTCCGGCGCTGAGGGCATTGCTTGAAGCTCGGGCGCTGCTGGAGATCCGGGGACCGCCGCCTGGACCGCGAAAGTCCTCGCGGCCAGCAGGATGCGGTCGGCTTCGCGGGCCAGCGAGCGGTAATCCTTCTGCTGCAGAAACGAGGAGTTGGCCAGGGCGGTGCGCACTGGAGCCGGCGGAGGAAGAGGTGGAGAAAAAGAAACTCACAGTCTGTTGATCCTCTCAAAGACAACATGCCTTCCATGAGCTCGAGAGCTGTGCCGTCGCCCAAATCGGAGAGGGAAAACAGTTTCTCGGCGCGCTCCGCGTCTGAGAGTGTGTAACGCTGCAGAAGGAGTTCTTTGAGGGCGTCGTATTTTCCTTGTGCAGGAGGGTCTTGTAGCAGGCTCATTACCCGCTGGGTTGACAATGGGTCCAGTGAAGCGACCACATGGTGGTATTTGGTGTCGTCTGCAGAGATCCCGCGAAGAGCGAACTGTGATTCAATGTGGGCGAACCACGACTGAGGCGCGTGCAGCCAGAAGTCCGGGATTTTAACGGCCACCGCAAAAGCGAGCGGGGCCGCCGGTGGAGGTTCCACAACCGCGGACAGCTGAGGAGAGCTGGCTGGACCTTCAGATGTCGTCATATTCAGTTCACGTAGGTCACCAGTGTAGGAGGTGGTGAAGAGACGACACAGGAGACGGGATGTAGTTCTTCACTTTTAATCAACTCCTACTCAACTGGCGGGAAAACACCCAACACCGCCTTATGTACTCAATACAACATCCGGTCCTCTGGACCTTTCACAATAAAACATCCTGTAATGCCTTCGGTCCACTGGGTGTGAGTAGAGCCCCCTAGTGGTCCACCACAAAAGCAAAGTTTGCATGTCATTTGGAAATCAAGGTGCCAGAGTCTGGAGGAAGACTGGGGAGAAGGAAATGCCAGAAGTTCAGTGTCAAGTACCCACAGTCAGTGATGGTCTGGGGTGCCATGTCAGCTGCTGGTGTTGGTCCACTGTGTTTTATCAAGGGCAGGGTCAATGCAGCTAGCTATCAGGAGATTTTGGAGCACTTCATGCTTCCATCTGCTGAAAAGCTTTATGGAGATGAAGATTTCATTTTTCAGCACGACCTGGCACCTGCTCACAGTGCCAAAACCACTGGTAAATGGTTTACTGACCATGGTATTACTGTGCTCAATTGGCCTGCCAACTCTCCTGACCTGAACCCCATAGAGAATCTGTGGATATTGTGAAGAGAAAGTTGAGAGACGCAAGACCCAACACTCTGGATGAGCTTAAGGCCGCTATCGAAGCATCCTGGGCCTCCATAACACCTCAGCAGTGCCACAGGCTGATTGCCTCCATGCCACGCCGCATTGAAGCAGTCATTTCTGCAAAAGGATTCCCGACCAAGTATTGAGTGCATAACTGAACATAATTATTTGAAGGTTGACTTTTTTGTATTAAAAACACTTTTTTTTTTATTGGTCGGATGAAATATGCTAATTTTTTGAGACATGAATTTTGGGTTTTCATGAGCTGTATGCCAAAATCATCAGTATTAAAACAACAAAAGACCTGAAATATTTCAGTTGGTGTGCAATGAATCTAAAATATATGAAAGCTTCATTTTAATCATTACATTATGGAAAATAATGACCTTTATCACAATATGCTAATTTTTTTAGAAAGACGTATTTTCTATATTTGTCTTTGTAATCAAATAAATAAATAAATAAATAAATGGAAAGTGTTTTGTTAAATTTTGTGCAAAGCATTTTATATTATAAAATCAGTAATTACATTATTTCCATGCGATACATTATCTCTCATAGACAATAAAAAAATCTAAATATTCTGACATTACTGTTTTTTAAACAAGTACATTTTGGTCTATTCTGTATTCATTCATTCAACCTTTATTTATACAGGCTAGCCTCTGAACTCAATTTTATGGAATCAGAATGTTTACTTCTTGGCTTTATTTGTGTTTTTCATCAAATATATGTTGCGATTACTGTACATGTACTGTGTACAGCATAGATATGGTGTACAGTACATGTAATCTTAAAAAAAGAGGATTCTGAAAATTGTTGTAGTGACACATCTTATTTTATAAAACATCTCAGTTGCCATCCTTGTCTATGATTGGATAAAATTTGATCACGTGACTTGAAAAACCTTTTTTTTTTTCTCTTCCAAAGGCAAAGTGGATGGATTTCTGATTTTTTTTCTCCCAATGTACTGACAACATATGTTGTTATATTTTATTCAGCAAATTGTTTATATTTTTTCTAAGCCTTGCTGGATTTCAACTGATTTCACCTCTTAGCGTAAGTCTCTCAGTGGTGTCCGAAGGCTAACTGAAGGCTGTAGGTTGATGACTGGTCGATCTGTCTGGACATTGACAACAGACAACATTATCATCTATCGACTGCTTGGCACAGCAAATCGTTACGTTGTCATCGTGATTTGTTCACAAAAGAATCCTAAATTAATAACGTTGTACTCCATTCTCGCACGTATCTCACGCCTGCAACCTTTACAGTGACCTGCATTTTCTGAACCACTCATTTTTAATCATAAACTTTGCTGTTCTCCGTGACAACAGCGCCATCTTGTGGTCTGTGTACGCAGTTACGTGAACCGGAAGTAGAAGCTCATTTGAGGTCGTCATGGGGAGCAAAGTCAGCTCCAAAATGGCAGCTCCCGCCGCTAGAGTAATTCAGGTAAAGTCGCTCCTAAATTCTCAATAACTCTTTGACATTTCGTGTGTTGGGTTCCTCAATGAAGTTGAAAAGTTGTTACTTTTAAGAGGTTTTAGTTTAGTTTTGAGAAGCGTATTAATAAATTCGGAGAAGCTTTGTTGCTGATGCTGATTTTTCTTGATGTCCTTCGTTAAAATTAAATCAAAACACTGTCGTTTCTGATCTTTATCCAGTTTGACCAGTCTTTCTTTTACTCGTTAAATAAAACTTAAATGTGACTAACACTTTAGTTGTGTTGACACAATTATGTGACATTCTGTCGCATCATTTTGAGTGTGACTCACAACTCTCCTCCACCCAAATATTTTCCATACGATAACATTTATTGTTTCTTTTTACAGATAAACCGCTAATGCTTTCTTTGAAAAATTAATCAGTCTATATCCACATGCCCGAATTACCTTTAACCAATTTGAAATATTTCTTTATAACTGATTAATGCAGCTGACAGAACTTTTAAAATGTTTTGGTTTTGTCCATACAGCAGCAATATACCAACTGTATTTGAGATTTCACAGCAAATATTTACATTTAGTAACTTGAAACTTTACCTTGTCAAACATTAATTACATATCTTTGAATAGTTTGATTAGTTTGATAGCCATTGCCAACCAGTGTAGGCACTTGGACATCCACTCTAAACGCTGCTGACCGCAGCCTAGCTTGATGACGTCACAGTTTTTAAAACCCGCAATTCCTAGCATTTGCAAAATGCACATCAGGGTGTCTAACTCTGTATGAAATCGAATGGAAAGGTTTACATTTTGATTTTGGAGACCTGTCAAAACGATCTGAATTGTGTCTGAAAAAATCTGCTCAAAATTCAAAACGTGCTCGATTTTCAAAGTTCACCTTGGGTTTCTCATGCAAAATTCACTACCAGCGTAACTTCATAGGTGAGTAAAAACGTTTTATAGCTGTAGTTTATTTATTAAATATCATTTTGGCAAAGTTTTATGCCGATCTGAGCTTCCGCACCCCCATTTTGGACCTCCGCCAGTTGTGAGTGACGTCGATCTGAAACGGGTTGTCAGCAGCTCCCTCCACCTCCGGAAAAAAAAAAAAACATCCCTCCACGTCCGGAGAACAATTCCTATCTAAACAAACGTGCAAGTTTTACTGTCATTAAATTACTTAGACTGGTTTATTTATGTCTTAGAATGTTATTTTGGGGGAGTTCTCATTTTAATATTGTTTAATTATGAAGGATTTATTCATTTTAACGAGTGTACTCTCAAACTAACTTTGGGTGGGCTCTCTGACGTTTCTCTCAGTATGCTGCTTTCTGATAGGTTGAGATGAGCTGCCACACATGAAGTGAAACCATCTCTTACCTGATTGGTTGGTTGTGTGTTTGTTTATTTAAAAAAAAGCATATAGCAAGTTTTTAATGATTGTCTTGCTTTAACTAATTTTTTTTTTCAAGTCATTACAGTTCAGCACACAAATACACCAGATGATGGAGGGAGAGAGGAATAAAATTGGTGCTGTACCTGCTGAAGGCAAGCTCTAACATTGAAAGTTTATATAATAATTATATTAAATAATTATGAATTAAAAAGTTTAATTTATTATTTCTGATTATTTATATTAATATAATTATAACATAACTTGAGTATTTTACTTATAATTAAATTTTCAATTCAGTTTATTTATATAGCTCCAAGTCACAACAGAAGTTGTCTCAGGGCACTGAACAGAAACATTCATATATACAAAATAATTTGACAACATTTATGTGAGGAGCAGACTGTTTTGAATTTAACTCCATCACATAACTCTCATCTTGAGCAAGCATGAAGGCGACAGTGGAAAGAAAAAACTCCCTCATGAGGAAGAAAACTCTAGCAGAACTAGGCTCAGGACAAGCGACCATCTGCTATAACATTTATGTATATATTTATTTATATTATAACAATAACATAGGATATATTAATAATAATATATTATTATTCTATTAAATAGAATACAATTACCGGTACACTTATTTTTCATGGGATTCATAGTCTCCCATTCATTCATATATTCTGGCATGTGGCCTGTACTATGGCTGTCTAGTCAATTTCTCAAATTGCTCCTGTAGGCTGTTTTGTAGTCAGTTATTCTTGTAACAAAACATGAAATAAAATCACTAACACTACATTTACAATGAACTTTTATTTGCAGCTTTGCCTTTCGAGTCATCCATAGATCTGAAGACAGCCAGTGATCTGCATTCATACAAAGTTTCAAGGATGACATGGCCAACATCAAGCAGAGTGCTACTCCCCTTCGTAAAGGGCTGCTGTTATATTTACATTCATTAAATCACCCAAAAGTTCTGAGAGAGACAACTTCTCGTTTACTTCAGCTAGCCAAAGAAAATGGACTGATTTCTGAACAATCAATTTTACAACAGTGAACACAGCTGTGAAAGCAGTAATAGACACTGTACAGAAAGTAAAAAATATACCAAGGGATGGCCACCTTATTGTGCATCTTTTAAGAGAAACATTTAGTATTCCAGTCAGGAAAGTTAATGTTACTGAGAATATTTCTTCTGAAGTAGTGTCCAGCCCTGGCTTGCCATGCTCCCAGCATTCAGGTTCCTCATTTTCTCATGCTACACCGGTAAAACGACCAGCCAGCTGTCCTCCCTTTGCTCTCATGAGCTCTGTCTCAACTCCGACTGTGACAGCACCCTCCCCTATGCGACTGAAGGCAGACTGCAAAAAATGTGTTAACAAGCGGACATCACTTATAAAATTAGTATCTAGCAAACAAAAACTTAAACACAATTTTGACATTTGCTCTTGTCAAGTGCTGAGCAAGCTTATAAACGAAAAGTAGACAGACTCAAAATTGTGCAAAGAAAGACAGGAGTTAAAGAGGATTGTGATGCAAAATGATGCTGAAATTAGAAAATTGAAGAGGTCTATGGAACTGGTCAGTCCAAAAGTGCAGAAGAAGAAACATAAACATAAGTGTAAATTTAGGAGACTGTTGGGAGAAGTCAGAAAAGAACTGAACTGTGCAAGAAAAAAAATCAAAGAACTGGAACTGGATAATGACAAACTGCAGGGGTTGTTATTGGACTGTGAATCTTCAACTGACTGTGACACTGTGTCAGTGAAGAAGGATTCTAAAACATATTCCTCATCCTACAGACTTGCAGCATACTCATGCATCCTCCACCAGGTGCCAGTGGAGGAGACAAGTAATCTTATAGCAGATGTTGTTGACAATATCACTTCAATAAGGTTGAAGGAAAGGCTGATGTTGCAACTGTTGCCCAATTTGCATATGAACTTGGTGTGTTAAGTGAAGTGCAGGTTGCAGAAGCGGTAGTGAATGAGAAATGTGTTGAGCTTACTCTTGGTTGGGATGCAACATCTTTGTCAGCTGAGTACATCAATGAGGTTCATCTCATGTTTCTGGGTGATCCCCCTTCCTGCCCATGGGGACTTCAGTTACAGGTGAATGCATTAGCAGGAGGGACTACAGCTGACTTTGCGACTCATATAAAGGAAGCGCTCAATGACATCAGTGAAACATATGCAAGTCTAACAGCTACCAGTTCTTTGGAAGTGAGCAATATTATCATCTCAAAACTCAAAAACACAATTTCAGATCAAGTGGCTGTAAACAAATGTGTCAGAGAAAAACTAGAAGATTTAAACATTGAACTGTTGCAGCTGAATTGTAATATCCATCCCCTTGATGGTATAGCCAATGAGAGTAGGACTTCTCTTAAACAGCTGGAGAAACAAAAACAGATTGTGGGACAGCTTCTCGGTCGTGGCTGCTGTGCAGATAATTTGATATACTCTGATGCATGCTCAATAATCCAGGTAGAAAAATCTAAAAAAGCTAAGTCTAGTCCTCTGGACATTCAAAAAATAAAACAAAACAAAGCAAAAAAAATGTAGAAACGTTTCGTCTTTCGTCCGAAAGACTTCCTCAGTCTGAGTTGCTGTATTCAGCTCAGTCTTATAAATAGCACCCTCTCACAGTGTTACACAACCAGTTGGCTGATGACAGCCTGAAACCAGCTGCTCACATGATCAAGGAGGGCCATCAGCCTAACAATGGATCATTAGCACCCTGATGGTTGTTTGCTATTCACAGAGGGCTGAGTGATACGTATCACTCAGCCCTCTGTGAATAAACCAGATTTTTATGATGAAATATTATTAAATATTTATTAGCATTGTAACATATGTCAGTTAATTTCGCTGGAAATAAACATGTATTTAGAAATAGATGTAAATATAATCTTATTGTGTATATTGCTAGTGCAATACAGTGTCTACATAACGTTATTTTCATGTGAACGTCCATCTTAAGTATACCATATTATAACATCTCTCACATTTATAACAAACCAAACCGTTTTAAAATCGGTTGAAAATTAAGCAAGTTATGGTTATTTTAATAGTAAATGCACCATTCACATTCATGTTAAGAGTGGGCGTTCTGTCTGTGCCAAGATGGACTGATTTCTGAACAAACAATTATATTATATAAAAATTATATTAATATAATTATAACATAACTTGAGTATTTTACTTATAATTAAATTTTCAATTCAGTTTATTTATATAGCTCCAAGTCAACAGAAGTTGGGCAGCACGGTGGCACAACTGGTAGAGCTGCTGCCTCTCAGCGAGAAGGTTGCCGGTTCAAATCCCGGTCCGGGGCCTTTCTGGGTGGAGTTTGCATGTTCTCCCCGTGCATGCGTGGGTTTCCTCCGGGTACTCCGGTTTCCTCCCACAGACCAAAAAACATGCTTGTTAGGCTGATTGGTGACTCTAAATTGACCCTAGGTGTGAGTGTGAGAGTGGATGGTTGTTTGGTGTGAGTGAGACAGGTCCCTCTTGTAAATGAGTCCCCATGACTCAACGAGGCTAGCCTGTATAAATAAAGGTTGAATGAAAAAAAAGATGGCCGCCGTCTGACGATGTTGGTCTCCATTGGCCAACAGCGGGGATGTCTTATCTAGTGTATATATTATCTGTGCATCAAACAACCTAACTTCCTAGTTGAAGTCACATGACATATAGCTTGGGCTGTATCTCTTAAAGGGACAGTCAGCATATACAAATACACCCACTGCTACTCACTCAACACAGGAGTCTTGTCAAATCCCTCCACTGCAATGTTGGAGCAGACCAAGTCAGCCCTTATTGATAACATGTTTAGTGAAAGAGTTATCGCCATGGTTTATAGCCAGCACCACCGCGCACCAAATGCCACTATGGGATACATCGACGGGAAGGTGCGCATCAAATGCCCCTCTTCAAATTCCTGACAGACTACAACCTGGGTGATCTTGCTTTGAATTAAAGGACAGGAGAAATAATCCAGGAAAAGTTTTAAATCGGGGCATAAGGTGCTGTTTTAGAACCCTCTCAGTCTGAGCTCCATTTTGATATCCTACACAATATAGTTTGGCACAAATTAAAATTTGCAGTTTTTTCTTATACAGGGAGTCCTCGACTTACGACGCCCTCGACTTAAGGCAATCCGGACTGACGAACGCGCATACGAACGTACTGTTGTACAGGTACAGTAAATACTGTACAGGTGTTTTTAGATGAATGTGTTGGGTACACTGTGTTAGCTAACCGTTTGTAAATAAAGTTCTGCGCATATTTATGGACCAGTATGTACGCTTGTTCAGTCTCACGTCGATTAACGGGTGTGCGGTGCCGCGTTAGCATAAATTTCCCGACTTACGGCAAAAATCCGGACTTACGAACGACACGTGCCATGAGTTCCGACTTACGTCAAAATCGGGTTACGAACGGCCCGTAGGTCCGGAACTCGTTCGTAAGTCGGGGACTACCTGTATGGACACCATTATTCAATATGGTCACCACAGATTGTGCATAATACTTGAAAATGATGTCATAGTGAATACTTATAGTTTAAAAAAAGCTAAGTCTGGTCCTCTGGACATTCCAAAACAAAATAAAAGGTAGAAATGTTTCGACGAAACGTTTCTACTTTTTTGTTTTGTTTTGTTTTTTGAATGTTCAGAGGACCAGACTTAGCTTTTTTCTCGATTTTTCTACCTGGATTATTGAGCATGCATCAGGGTAATACTTATATTTGTACAGAAATCACCTTAGAATGCATTACAAATTGTGCATATGTTTGTTTTAATTGAAGTAACCATTTCTGCTAGCTTCAAGACTGCACTAATGTGACCTTTGACCTTGGAGTCATCAAGGTCACCTGGTGACCCCAACGTCAGCAGGAAAAACATTTACATATATTCAGTGACATCCCCACTGAATTTGATTAGGATGCTGTTTACCACTTAGAACTGGTGTTCATTTTAATAAACACTTCTTTTCAGTCAGAAATGTCTATTAATTGACACAATTTTTTTCTCTGTTGCTATGTAAATAAGCTTAATTAAAGTACCTTAAAACTACTACTTTGAATGACAATATCTCCGGTTTTATTCATTCAATATTAACAAATGAGGTGTCCTTTTGTTGCATTTTTAGTGCTCTTTCTTTTTGTTGCAAGCAGAAGGCCATTAAAACAACTTTTGAAAAATGTCCAAGTGCCTACAGTGTACTGGTCAGTGTACCAGTATACCAAACAGTGTACTAGTTGGGCAGCTGTGGCTGAGTGGTTAGAACAGTTGTTCTCCACTGCAAGAGTTGGGAGTTCGATTCCACACCAACAGTCGCATGCTGAAGTGTCCCTGGGCAAGACACTGAACCCCTCATTGGCTCTGATGTGTCCCATCGGTGTATGAATGTGGTAAAGCTCTGATTATTTTTTGTAAAGATATAATAGAGTGCTGTATGAATGGACAAATGAGGGCACAGATTGTAAAGCACTTTGAGTATCTTGATAAGATAGAAAGGTGCTATATAAGCACTGTCCATTTACCATTTATTGATGGATTAACTTTAACACTAATCAAAATCTCTTTTTAAATTCTTGTTTTCATGCATTTTGTCTGGTTTATAGCACCAACCTTCATGAAATGTGTCAAAATTGCTGCAGATTTTAGAACTATATTTTGAAAGTCACACTTCCCATTTACTGAGAGTTAGGGTTAGGTGTTAATGCTTTTCAAATACTGTAAAATATATCATCAATGGCTCTCATGGAATTAATGGAACAAATAACTACTGCTGTCGATCAAAAACAATATTGTGTCAGTATTTTTGTTGATTTAAAAAAAGCATTCGATACTATTGATCACACCATTCTCCTTGAAAAACTGAACAAATATGGTATTAGAGGACCAGCATTACAGTGGGTATCTAGCTATTTAAAAGATAGGAGACAATTTGTACAAATAAATGATGTAAGATCTGACCTCTGTAATATCACATGTGGAGTTCCCCAAGGCTCTGTACTTGGACCAAAGCTATTTATTTTATATGTGAATGACTTGGTAAATGTGTCAGGACTCCTTAAATGTGTACTTTTTGCTGATGATACCACTTTTCTGGTGGTGGTTGGGTTAAATGCAGAGACGAATTTTGTCTGTGTATGGGAAACATACACAGATGACAGACAAAGACATTATTATTATTATTTTATTTTTTTTTCTGTTTAGGTGAAGATGTAGAACAAATGTTGGAATTGATAAAGACAGAATTTGTAAAAGTACAAACTTGGTTTAAAATCAATAAATTATCATTAAATCTAGAAAAAACTAATATGATATTCAGTAATAAAAAGAAAACTGTTGATGTTCCACTCAAAATTGAGGGTGTTGAGATTTGTAGAGTGAGTGAGGTGAAGTTTTTGGGTGTTATCATTGATGACAAACAGAGCCAGAGACCTATTGAATGATAAAGCTCTGTATTTGTTGTATAACACAATCATTGTTCCACACTTAATCTATTGTATTGATGTTGATCATGACATGTATTTTTTTTTAAATGCCCCAACAAGTCTTTAGAACATCAGAAATGAGGTGATAAGTAGATAGACACCAATGTTTAACTGTATTTAGTTTAGTGTATTTCTTAGTTCATATCTTAGATCTTATTTTCATTTACAATTTATACTTTTGTTGGATGTAACTGGGACCCTGTGTATGTTTATTTGACATTTTCAGGCTGTGCGGCCACATGCTCCTCTGATCAAGTTCCCCAAAAGACAGGAGGTGCCAAAGCCTAATGGTATGTTTCTGTGAACATATGTAATTTAATCCCGTGCTGATTTTTTTTTTTTTAAAGCAGCTTTAAATAGCATCTATAAATCTAGTTTAAACTGCTTTATATAAATGTGGTTCAGTGCTGCAATGGTTGTTCATTAACCCCAGCTACTGTTTGCAACACTTTTTATAAACACAGACAATCTGAAAGTAATTTCTTCAATTTTTTTTGTTTATTGCTAAAAAGGATTATCTGTTTTACCTAAAACGTGTTTTAATCGTTCCTCTTCTAGCCCAAGAAGTGCTGAAAATGTTAGCAGGTAGTTTTCCACAGCACAACGCTCCCAGCGCTCCTTCAGCTCCATCAACACAGTTAGCAAGACCTCACGAACCTCTGATTCCTGTCCCGGGCACGCCAGACACCCTGGCCTCCCTTCAGCAGTTTCCTGCGAGGTACCGCAGGAGACTGTTAACTGTGGATGAAATGGACTACATCCAGGTGAGGGGCACGATCATTCATGATGTACAAATAAAATAACATTACAGTAGTCCCTTGATGATCGCAGGGGATCCGTACCCTGAAGCCCCGCGATAAGTGAAAAACAGCAAAGTAGGAATAGTAGTACAAGTAGTAAGTAGTAGTTTAGTTTAATGTGTGTGTATGTATATATAGGTAGTCCTCGACTTACGACGCCCCCGACTTGCAACGTTTCGGACTTACGAACGCATCTCATTTAAAATTATTATTATTATTATTTATTTTTTTAAATAATAAATAAATGTACAGTACTGTACAGTTACCATTAGCCTATCCTAACACAGTTAAAGCTGCTATATGTAATTTCTGGAACACGCTGGAACTTAAAATTTTTTTGAACAGACACGTTTCTGGTCCCTCCCCCTCAGAGCCATATATGGCTCTGCTCCACCTTGCTCTCGCTGTAATTCAGCTCAGCTTCCTTAACTCCGCCTCCACTTCATGTCCTGTCGCAGCCGCTGCAAATTTCTGTGTTTATATGTTAATAAAACGTTCTAAAAAATAAAATAAAAACATGGAGCGCTGGTCCAGCACACCAGAACACCATGAAATCTGCAGAGCCTCGGCAGCCACGTTGAACCCGAGTTTAATTCGCTCGTGACAAATTCATTCATTTCCTCAATTCATTCATGGACTCAGCGGAGGAGGAAGCGATCACTTGACTTTTGGCAAAAAAACAAACAAAAGAAAAGTCCAGATCAGGGATGAAGAAGGGGAATTTAATACATTTGTGTCACATACAAAACAGTTTTGCATCGCTTTGCAATGCTTTGAACGAGAACGTGCGCGGCCGCTGCGGGCTGGGACAGGCGGGGGCGTGGGTTAGGAGCGTGAGAAGCTCTGTTTTTATTGGCTGGTTAACGGCGGGTCACTGTGGTTTTTTAAAAATGCTTTTAGAGATGCAAGGGGACTATAGTTTTTTTCAGAGATTACTTGTCTAACATCAGTCTGTCAGGAGATAGTGACAGAGTGAAGAAATATGTTAAAAATATATTTTTAGAAAAGTTACATATAGCAGCTTTAAGGAGTGAGTTGAATTGTCTCCCTCCTCCCTAGCAGGCTCCATTCACATACAGTAAAGGGAGCTAGCTCCCTTTATGTGAAAGGGAGACAATTCAACTCACTCCTTCATCTTTAAAAACTGTGTTAGGATAGGCTAAGTGCTT